>JAYJMI010251077.1:0-17845 GCA_036873855.1 Sarsia tubulosa
AGTTCCCAAAAGGAGCTGAGGGTCTTTGGCGTACACTAGTCGACTGCGACAGCTGAACTGCCCTAAAGGAACAGAAATAATGTCAAAATGTTTTGCTGTATACCTATAAGTTGCGTTTGGTTTAAATATGTTGAATTTGCACGAGATTCACTGGTCTTTGGTTGATTATTTTAGAATGAAGTCATAGGAGGAAATAATTGAGCGAATTGGAACAGTTAGATTTTATTCAGAGCTATGATTTACGATTAGAGTTGATTGCGTTTTCACAATTTGGAAAAAAGACAGTTTCTGATACACTTGAGTTCGATTGTGGAGTTTTGCCAGTATTCATTAATGAGTTTTGGACTTCTAAGCAGCGTGCTGCCAATGTGTTACATGAGATTTCATATCGCGCTTGTTTTAAACCACAATTACCTCGGTTCTTTATTGAGCGATTAACACGGCCAGGCGATGTGGTGTATGATCCGTTCATGGGCCGCGGGACAACACTTCTTGAAGCAGCATTATTAGGTCGAAAAGTGGTTGGATGTGATGTTAATCCGCTTAGCCAAGTTCTACTTGAGCCACGGCTCTCTCCTCCAAGTATTGAAGCGATTACTGAAAGGCTTGAGAGATTGGATCTCAATTTACGAAATGTCGATATTCCGGAAGAGTTATCGGTTTTTTATCACCCTGAGACACTGTGCGCGATTGCTTCTTTACGTGCTTATTTTATTCAGCGTGAAGCAAGAGGTGAATTAGATCTTATTGATTCGTGGATTCGAATGGTTGCAACCAATCGATTGACCGGACATTCGCCAGGGTTCTTTTCGGTTTATACCATGCCACCAAATCAGGCGGTGACTGCAAAACGACAGGCGATTATAAACCAGAAGCGTAATCAGGTGCCACAGAGTCGGGATGTTAAGGCAATTATTCTTAAGAAAAGCCGTGCATTGTTGAAGTCGATGAATATTGAGTTGTCGAATTTACTTGTTACCGCGTATGAATCTTCTCAATTCGTGACGAGTAGTTGTGATTACACCCCGGATATTCTAAGTGAAAGTGTGAATCTGATTGTGACCTCTCCGCCGTTCTTGGATGTGGTGGATTATAAGACAGATAATTGGCTCCGAGGATGGTTTAACGGAGTGGATTCAAATAACATTCCAATTTGGCAATTGAAAAAGCCAGCTGATTGGGTGGCGGCGATGTCCCGTGTTTTTACTGAGTTGTGCCGTGTCTTAGTCCCGGGTGGATTTGTCGCATTCGAAGTCGGCGAGATTCGTGGCGGTAAGGTGCTGATGGAAACACTCGTTCTAGAAGCGGCAGAGGAATCAGGGTTAAAGCCTGAATTCGTTTTGGTGAATGCACAGTCGTTTACTAAGACGGCAAATTGTTGGGGTATTTCGAATGCAAAGAAAGGGACTAATACGAATCGTATAGTGGTCTTGAGTAAAAGGTGAATAACGTTCGATGTATGTGTTTGTGATGCCCAAACTAAATTCGAAAAGATGTACGCTAAATTCTTGATTCAAAGGTAGGGCTGATGCGTCCCGAATGGCACTATCTTAAGGCGTTTTTGAGTTTTTCAAGTTAGGGGATAGGTATGGCGGACGTCCCGACCGCCATACGTCTGAGCCGTTTATGCTTCGAAGGTGAGAGTTACAATGGCCATTGCCCTTTTTTCATCAGGACGCTTAAGGTAGGGCTGGTGCGTCCCGCACCGCTCGATCACTCGAAAGGTTTTACCAGCACGACTCAGCGAGCTTCACTCAGCCTATTCGTTTACAGCTTCAATGATCTCGGTTCCGGCTTGAGCAGTCGCGATCATTGCGGTGTTAAGGCGATTCTTTAAAATGAAGTAGGCGATCATAGCTGGAATACCGATAACGAGTCCGGTGGCGGTGGTGATGAGTGCTTCACCGATGTCGCCTGCGAGGAGTTCTGGGCGCCCCATGCCACCTCGACCGATTGTTTGGAAGGCACTGATCATACCGCTGACTGTGCCGAGCAAGCCGATCATGGGGGCAACCGAAGCGACGACATTTAGATAAGTCACCCATTGACTGACCGAGTTTTCCTCGGCTTCTAGGTTCTCCACGAAGAGATTTTCCGCTTTGTCGTGGCTGGTTTTGAGCTTTGTAATCGCTGGAGCCAGTGAACGGCCTAGTAGGGTATTGTTACTTTCGAGGGTCGTGCGTCCTTTGTCAAAATCACCGGAAGCAATTGCATTAGCGGCAGTGCTGTTTTGCTCGGCATTGTAAAACTTCTTTCGACAGGTTTCCTTCCATGAGTAGAAGATTAGAAAGAACATTATCAGCGAGCAGGCGCCGAGTGGATACATTGCCCAGCCGCCTTGTTGGATGAGCCCCCAGAGGCTGAGTTTATCGTTGGCGATAGCTTCTGTAGCATCCTGTGCGTGTAGCAACGTTGGTAAAAGCAAGAATCCTGATAGCGCTTGTAGTCGTAAGGAGCATTTGCATTGCGATAAGGCCGTCAGTGAAGTAGAGCGGAATGAGCGTAAGGTTTTGGACAATTGGTTAATGTGGCGCCGAATGCCCCTTGTTGTGGTTTCGGCTTTGGAACTGTCATTTAGTGTCTTTATGATCTTCATACGTCAGTCGTTTGTTCGAGAATGGTTTTATGGAAAGGTGCTAGAGTCTTATCGTTTTCGGGCCAGCTGAGTTCGCGCTCAAGCATTTCGCGATACAAGGTGGCTGCATAGTCTTTATCTCGCAACCCTAGAGCTGCACTAATGGCGACTGCGTAGCAATGTGCTATTTTCTCGGTCGTCACTGGTGAGGAAAAAACGATTGGTTGAAGTGCTAAGTCGAGTGCGTCGTCGTAAGCTTCTTTGCGAAGCGCGTCTGCGCTGAGTACATAATAGCCGAGCGCTGATCGCTCATATGCGCTCCGCTGCTCAACCCAGGCTTCAGCAAGTGGTGTCGCTTGCTTGTAAAGCTCGAGTGTATAGTAGCTTTCGAGGATGGCATCGTCTAGTGCGCGAATCGCTGCGGGATTTTCGATTTGCGGTCGTAAGACTTCGGTCACTGCTATTGCACGTGCAGGGTTTTCCGACTCTAGGATGAGGTCGACGTAATAAGTGAAAAAATTGGATTCGCTGGGGGGAAGTAGTGGAATTAGCTGCACTCGTTGTTGATAGAGTAGGTCGAGCAGCTCAATGGCTTTTTCAGTTTCGTCGGCTTCGATCCATTCGACGACAACTGTTTTATAGCTTTCACCAGGTATTTTGAAGCTGCGGACTTCATTTGTTTGAAAGGTATAGATGATTTCTCCTGCGCCTTCGGAAGTTCCAATTTGTATTTGATCACCGGATACGTTGATCGAGTGTCCTGGAATTGTGCGTTTGTTGGTAAGCTTCACTTGGATCGGCTCTTGCAGTTCGCGATAGATGACGTTCCGTTCTTCGGGACTGATCCCAGCTGCTGCTGCACTTGCCACGTAGAGTGAGGCTGCTACGCAGAGTGAAAGTAAGGTAGGGCGGTTTCGCCGAAACCGCCGTTTGCTCGTTTGGTTGGTATGTAGATGAGGTAGGGCTCGTGCTAGCACGATGCCGCTTTTGCGGGGTTTGTTTTCTGGAGGGCAACGCTCCGTCGTTGCTGCGTGTCTGGTATGCCTTATGTAGCGGAAGCGCGAAGCGCTTTCGGCCAGTATGCAGAGGTTCTTTTCTGTTGGGCGGTGCGCTCGGCGAGCGCACCCTACCTGAGCACGACGTCCTGTGTAGCGGAAGCGCGAAGCGCTTTCGGTCAGTATACGGTTGCGGCAACCGGCATCGGGGCTAAAGGAACTCGTGCGGTTGAAAGTGAGGGAACGTCGAACGCTCAACGTCCAACGTCTAATGTTGAATTTATTGGAGGGTTGCGCTCTGTCACTCCAGAGGCGCTCGGAATGACTACATTTTTGTATCTTCGTAGCCGAAACGGTAACGTTTTGGTCCGTCTTGCAAGTTTTGCGGCAACGACGCAGCGTTGCCCGCCAGTTTACTATGAATTGTTTTATCACGGCGCTGCCTCCTGGTCTATTGCGTCGTTCACTGTCGCTAAAGTACCTTGCTCACGAGCGGCTTTTTCAAGTGCCGGTAGTTTCTCTGTCGCGAGTGCGTACAATTTATTTTCCTTCAAGCGTTCGTCACGGAGCATTTCTTCGAGGGTATTGCGTGCGGCGATGGCATCGCCGATTTCTTCGAAGAGCAAAGCACTTTCCCAGTATGCTTTTGCGATGATCTCAGGGTATGCGCGATAGAGTGTGTAGATTCGTTGCCAGTAGGGGATGGCCCGCTTTGGATTCTCTAGATCCGTTTCGATACGGGCGAGACCTGCCAGTGCTTGAGCGTGTGGGCGACCGCGCATTTCTTTGATCTGCAAGATTTCGTTGAGAGCGGCTGCAGCTTGTTCGTAGAGTCCTTGCGTGGTTAGCACGTCGGCAGCGAGGAGCCGGGCGTCGGCAGCGAGAGGGTGGGTGGGTGTTTCTTCGAGGAAACGGATTAGCCATTTACGAGCTTCGATCAGTCGATCATTTTTGGCGGCGAGTTGTGCTTTGCCAAAGTAGGCTGCGGCGCGTTCGAAACGTTTAGGGTATTCAGTGAGGAGTTGTTCGAAATAGTCGTCTGCGGATTCGTAGTTTCGTTTGGAGAGTGCGATGCCGACGGCTGCGAGCGTCTCAGCGTCTTGTTGTTCGATTGGGACGTAGCGGTGAATTGAGAGCAAAGTTGCTTCGGCCGTGGTGGTATTTGCGGTTCTGCGTTGCCGCTGAGAGGTAAAGAGAGTGAGCCTTGCATACCAAGTGAGTTTTTCCTCGGCGAGTGCGATTTCACTGGTCTCTTGAAGCCATGTCTCAAAGCTTGGCTGTGTGTTGTTACTTGTTCTTGCCGAGCGTCTGAAGAGGTCAGCGTAGGCAGAGAGAATTGAGCTGACGGCACGGGCTTTGGGTTCGTTGCCGAATCGCGCGAGCGCTCCCTCGTAGAGGGGGAAGGCGTCTTGCGAGCGATCTTCTTGTTGGAGCGACCAACCGATATGATAGAGCGCCTCACTCACGCGGGGTCGATCGGCAGCATCGTCTCGATCGATATAGTCCTGTAAATGCTCACGCAGTAAATCGTAGCGTTCAAGTGCTTTGTATATCTTGGCTGCTTGGAAGACGGAGTAGTCATAGATTTGTGAGTCGTCTGGTGGGACTAGTTTAAAGGCAAAGGCTGCAGTCGTGAGTTGGCCGAGGCCCATGTAGATGTCGCCACGTAGCGCTTGAGCCTCGGCAACCCGATGATGGTCCGGGTATCTCTTGATCAGTGTATCGGCCGTCTTGAGTGCGGTTTCATAATCGCGCTCAGCGTAATAAACATTCGCACATCGGAAAATAACTTCAGGATGAATTGGATGTTTATTCGCCGTTTTTTTCAGTGTGAGCAATTGTGTTAGGCTCGTCTTGTAGTCGCGCTCAAAGAAATAGGTGAGGGCGTTCCACAGTTGGGTTTGCTCGCGGAGTGGGCTTTGGGGGAAGCGTTCTAAGCTCGTTTCAAAATTCTCGCGAGACTCGTTGTAACGTTCAAGAACGCTGTAATTGTAGCCGCGCGTGAAATACCACCGAGCCGCCTGTTTGTCTTTGGGGTAGTTTTCGATCAGCTCGTCGAGCACGCGGATCGCATCAAGGAATTCGCCTTCGCTTTGATAGGCACGGGCGATGAGGAATAGAGCACTGTTTGCGAGGCTATGCCCCGGGTGTGTCACGAGGAAATCCTGTGCGATTTTACGCGCGTCAGTCCATTTCTTTGCTTCACTCAACGCGAGAATCCAACGGTAGTGAGCTTCAGCACGGATGTCTGTTTCGTAAGAGGTATCCTGCGCTACGGTGCGAAACAGGATGGTGGCTTCGCGTGTTCGCTCGCCGAGTAAGTAGGCCTGTCCGGAGCGGAGGTAGAGACCTGGTGTGTAATCCTCCATGGATTCGAGTTGTTGAAGTTGACGGTCTAGGCGAGCCACTAATTGTTGTGAATGACTTTTCCAGATACTCGATGCGAAGACGGACTGTTGAGCCAAAGCCTGCTTAGTGGCTTGCAGTCGTTCTTGCTGCTTCACAATCAGGATGTCGCGTGGCAGGGTGAGTCGGTAGGCTCGGATCGCTTGGGCGTGTAGGCCGTTGTTGAGCAAATGGTCGCCCGCATCGAGTGCTGCAAAACTAAGTACCGCGATGTCGGGCATCGCGTCCGCGTCCCAGTTGGTTTCAAACAATATTTTTTGAATCAGTTCACTATTGTTCGTTGCGGCAGCGAGCTGAAGATTGCGCAGTCGCGCTTGCATACGTAGTGTCAGCGGCGCATCAGACTCGTAGAACTCGGTCAGTAGTTGGGTCGCTTGGTCGTTTTCGCCGATTTCGGCTAATAGGTCGGCTTCTTGTAACAGCGCGAGTGCTGCTTCGTTGGAGTTTGGAAAGCTTTGTTGGAAAATATGAAAGGTTTTTGCAGCAGCGGCTAAGGAATCGGTCTGTGATTGCGCAATCGCAGAGTTATAGAGTGCAAACGCACGCACGCCGAGGCGCGGGTTATATTGGCTCAGCAGCTCGTGGAAATAGATCAGCGCATCGGTTGGGCGGTCTGCCATGAGTGCTGCGTAGGCACGAACGGGGAGCAAAGAGCTTTGAAAGGTACGGTTGAGGTATTCCGGTTCCTGGCCGAAATCGAGCTCCATGCTCTCAAGCTGCCAGTAGGCCGAGGAATAGTTCCCTTCGCCGAAGAGACTGACTGCTTGGTCGAGCTGCTCTTGTAGAGTGGAGGCGGCACAATTGGTCAGCGCAGCCATGGCCATTATAAGGCTAGCAAGGTGCTTTCGATAGGTGCTGACGAGAGGGAGCCGCATGTGTAGGATCGTAGCTTGTTTATCCCAGATAGAAGCGCCAACACATTTTGGTGAAAATATGCACGAAAGAGCATTGACAGGGCTGAGAATTGTGATCCCATACGCCTTTCAATTTTGGAACGGGGCGTGGCGCAGCCTGGCTAGCGCATCTGCTTTGGGAGCAGAGGGTCGCAGGTTCGAATCCTGTCGCCCCGACCAAAATTAATTGCCGCGAACTTCCCAAAGGTTCGCGGCTCTTTTTTGCCCAAATTTCAACTACCGCTAAAGTCCTTTGCTGCAAGGGCTTTGCCGCGTTTGATTTCAGGCAGAATTCGCTTCATTAGGGATTTGGTTCTCCGAATCTGATGCGCACAGGTGGCAAAGAGGTGATTTACTCTGCTCGATTCTCCGTTTCTCTCCGTTTTCTCTGGCCTTAATCCCTAATGAAAAAAACTTGGTAGGCGATTGGGATCGCTTTGCGAACAGCTGACTCCCACGTCCCTTATGGTTGCTTCGGGCTGCTGTGTTTAAGGATTCGTGAGATATTGGTTCACATCATAGCCTGCAGGCAGTTTGAATCGTTGGCTTCGGATGTTTTCTTTTTTGAGCTTTTTCGCTGCGAGATGAGCAGCCTCGTTGCCCGCCTTATCGTTGTCGTAGGCGATCACGACATCCTCTACCTTCGATGATGCTATTTTTGTGATGTAGTCATCCTTCAGGCTGTTGGTGCCGTAGACTCCACAGGCATTCTCGATGCCATTCGAGTAGAGTGTCAGTGTGTCGATTACAGATTCGCAGAGGTGAATTTGGTAATATTTCAGTGCTTCGGGATTGAAAATTGTTCGGTGAGGGACTTTTAGATAATAGTGATTGAAATCACTGTCTGTGATTCTTCGTCCATAGAGTTGCTCGATGTGCCCGAGGTCGTTTCTGATGGGAACCGTAATGCGGCCCATATATGCTTCTCTACCAAATTTATTGAAAAGCCCGATCTGTTGAAGGGGCTTTATTAGCTTTTGGGGCAGTTGAAGTGGTTTGAAGCCGGCATAGCCAATTTGAAAATGGTCGATTGCTTTCTTGGAGATACCTCGACGCTTTAAATACTCATTCGCTTTGCGATGTTTGCAGAGATCATCGTGGTATTGCTGAACGACGTTGTCCAGATGACCTCGGAGGTTGGAATGCAGCTGAGCCTGAGGCTGCTGTTGTGCCTGTGCTTTTCGAGCGATTGAATTTTCTTTCGGATGATATCCAATTTTTGCCTTGAGATGGTCCACGGCCTCGGGAAATGAGAATTGATTCATTTCCCGGGCCAGTGTGATCACATCTCCATGCTTGTTGCACCCAAAGCAGTGGAAGTATCCCTCGTTGGGATTAATGTAAAAGGATGGAGTCTTGTCGTCGTGAAACGGACAGTTGCACCGGAACCTGTGCCCGACCTGTTTAAGATCGAGGCCTAGATTCTCGGCATAGGTGACAATGTTTATTGAATGTTTGAGGTGATCCAGGTCGGTCCGTTTAAAGTTCAAGATGAATGATCTCCCGGCGGACACCCGGGTTTTGGAGGCGTCATTTGATAGCCGTAGTCATGTGCGTAGCCCTGAGCTTCTTGAAGATTGAGGTAGATGTGCTGCATGGCTTCTATGTCGGAGTCGTCGATCTGCTCCGGTAGTTTCCCAAAATGGTCATCTACCGCTTCAGTCAGTTTGCTCAGGTACTCGCGGCTCGCGGACGCATAGCTGACGAATTGCCCCGTAATTCCATCTTGAACGATGTCAGAGAGGCGATCAGATCGTGCACTTAGGTAGTTGATATATGTCCCTCGAATCTGATCGAGTGCCGCCGCATAGGGCTGATTGGAAAGCTCTGCGATCTGTTCTAGGTGGTCGCGGGGCTCTTTTTGATCCATGATCCGGCCTTCTTTGATGTCCTGTTGATAGTTTGCAACGAACCAGAGGCTATATTGCTCTCGGTCAGTAGTAAGCTCATCATTTATGGGAAACCCGTGTAGGGCTTGAACTCGGTGCTCGATATTATCTGTCATGGAAGAGGAGTAGCACCTCTTCTTTATCCACTTTGCTGTTAATTGGTGGGGAGCTCATTCTTGTCCTTAATTTAGCGCCTAGGCGTGTTTATGATCGGGGCTTTCGGATATTGGATATGCTCTTAACGTTGCTTTTTGTAGCGTGAGGTCAGTTTTTACTGGCATGTTTTGTCGAAGAGTGGCTTCATCATGGTGTCGTATCTTTTGTGCATATTTGATGTTTTGAGTTTAGTCGGAAATACCTTTTTAACGTTTTATCTGCGAGGATTCGCGCTGATACAATACTTGCTGTTAGGGAAGTCATGCGTGGCGATTTTACTGGATAAGGAGGGGGCTGGATGACTATTCAGAGGGCGAACCACGATGCGACAGTATCAACAAGAGCTACGATTTACCAGATATGCGTTGGCTTGATGAAGTGCTATGATATGCTAGCTGGGCAAAAGCTTTCCATTGAAGCGCTTGGGGATGTTACAATATTAGGCGACAAGCAGGTAGAGGTTAAGAATTATCAAGATAAATTGACTGATGGTCATCCCAATTTCTGGAAGACGCTTAAGAACTGGCTCGATGATACGTATGACTCAGAGCCTTATTCAGCTCTAGTTTTACATACGACTCAGCTCTTCGCCGAAGGTTCACGATTGGTGGGATGGAATGATGCAACTACTCAGGAAAGATTAGATCTACTTGACGCTATTCATGCGGATTTTGTTAAGCGTAATGAGGCTGCAGTTGCGAAAGGTAAAAAGAGTTCTCAGGTTTTTAAGCTACAGCAGTATGTACTAGATTCAAAAAGGCAGGATAAACTTAGGTCTGTAGTCGGTAAATACGTGATCGAGACTGGATGCCTTGAGATGTCAGCTTTGTATCAAGAAATTATGGATACCAAGACCCCGGGTATACCAAAGGCTAAAAAGGAAGATTATCTGAATGCGCTACTCGGTTTTGTATTTTCTCCTCAAAACGAATCGGATGAACGGTGGGAGATTTCGTTCGAGGGATTCCATGAGAGGCTAGAAATTCTTACAGACACGTTCCGCCGCGAGACTCGGGTTTTTCCAAAAAAGGCTATAATTGAAGCTGAGGGCTTAGCGCGTGATCAATTGCCAACGGCAGACGATGCACTTTTTATCAAAAAGATAAATGAGATCGGGTATGGTGAAGATATTATTTACCGAGCTAAACGAGATCACTTTGGAGCGTTGAATACGATTAACCAAGTATTTGCAGACCATAGTATTCCGAAGGAACGGGTTGAGGGCTTTGTGGGCAATGTTCTAGCGAAGTTTGAGCCTCTCTATCGGAGTGCATCGAGAAATTGTGTAGACGTCATTCCTGAATCCCAAGATTTTTATGATGAGCGACACGCTGACGATCCGCCTGATTTTGATGGTTATGACGGCGTTGATTATCAATTCCGAAACGGCGTTTTACATATGCAGATGGATCTTGAATATCAAAAACTGAAATGGAGACTGAAATAGGATGAGTGATGTCGTTCAAAATCTCTATGTCCTGAACAGCAATCCGTTCATATTCGCTGAGCCGATGTATGCTTTTCATGCATCGTTAGGTTCAAAGCCGAAGGGGATGCTGCTTTCCTATCTTGTTCTTCCAATGGTTCTGCACCCCGCATCTTTGGTTTTTTTAAGGAATGCTAATAAAACAAGTTCACTGCGGACATTAACAAAAAAGGCAAAGAGTGGTATTATTTGGGGAATTGAGCAACGAATTGAGACTTGGAGCTATGAAACTAATACGACTCTGCGGCATCTATTCGATTCTGAGTTGTTGATTAAAGATTCGGAACTTTCTGTGAAATTAAATCCGTTTCAGGACTTTGGGAATATCGCGCCCGTAGATTCAGTAAAAGCCGCCTCCAGACTTGGGGCAATTTTTAAGCCGCATGATGCGGTCTCAATTTTTCGTGATCTTGGAATTAAAAAAATATCGTTATGAATGCATCCATTTTACATATTGGCGTCTTAGACAAGACTGGGCGTGTGCATGCTGTTAGTTTTTCCTCGGGGGTGAACGTGATAACTGGCCGTTCTTCTACAGGAAAGAGTGCCCTGATTGAGATTTTCGATTATTGCTTCGGAAGCTCGGACTACACTGTTCCCGTAGGTGTGATCACAGAGTATGCAGAGCTGTATTTTACAGTACTACGTATTGGTGAATGTGCGCTAGTCCTTTCTCGGGAGTCTAACAGTAAACGTGCTTCAGTAACTGAAGAGTTAGATCTTTCAATCGTTAAAGATGCACAAAGTCTCAATCGAGCCTATTTTGATGAGGTCGACTTCGAACCCCTTAGCGACTACAAAAAGAAGCTGCGCGCGTATTTTGGTATCGCGGTCACTGATGTTGATACAGATGCCGAGGCACGTGAATATCGCGGTCAGAAAACATCGACTCCATCTGTTCGGAGCCTGACTTCGTTTATGTTGCAGCACCAGAATCTGGTGGCTAACAAACATGCGATATTCTACCGTTTCGATGAAAAAGAAAAGCGTGAACAAGTCCTAGAGCATCTAAAGATTTTCTTAGGGTTTGTGGATCAAACTTATTTTCTGAAAATGCAGAAACTAGCCGAGTTGCAGCGTCAGTCACGGAGGTTGGAAGGCATGATCCCTCGTCGAGAGGAAATAAAGAAAGGAGCACTGTCACGATTGCAAAAGTCATTTTCTGAATATGAATCCGTGACTGGCAGTGAGCTGGAAATTACAGCAGATAAAGCGTTTTCTAGCCCGGTTGGGACACTTAAGGGATTTCGAAAGATTAGAATTCGGTTGCTGCCGGATTCAGATAGGCACGCCAAAATTAGACAGGATTACATTGATAAGCGAAATCTAGTCCTAGCGAATCTACGAAAGGAGCAGCGGAATCTGGAAGATGTCCGTTCCAGTATTAAGCATGCGAAGGAATATCACCATTCAGTTGAAGCGCAGCGAGTCCCGAGTCAGGCTGCATTGACTGCAAGTGAATGCCCGTTTTGCCAATCAGTTAATAGTCCAGTAGAGACAAAAGCCAACGAGTTGACGCTGGCAATTGAGTGGCTCAACTCGGAGATTGGCCGATCTGCTTACAGATCGGAGTCTTTTGAAGAATATGAGCAGACGGTCTCAGCTCGAATCATTGATCTTAAGGCTCAGATCAGTGAATACGATGAGCAGATTGAGGCGATTGATAAACAAGTCCAAGGACTGCAGAATTTGAAGGAACAGCAGGAACTCGCACTCAGGGCGAAACTAAGAATTGAATCCATCTTGGAAGACTTGGCTGATAAATCCAAAGACGACCTACAAAAGCAATTGGATGAGGTGAAGTCCGAGATTAAGAAACTGAAAGCTTTTTTAAAGGGTGAGTATGATGTTGATGCGAAAATGAGAAGTGCCGAACAAAAGATTGTTGAGTATATGAAAGACCTCGGAGTTTCGTTCGATTTTGAAGCCTCGTATCTCCCTATAAACCTAAGGTTTTCATTAGAAACTTTTGACCTGTGCCACGTAGCCGTGGACGGAGAGGTCTACTTGCGATCAATGGGAAGTGGAGCTAATTGGCTATCCTGTCATTTAACACTCTTTTTGGCGCTACATCGGTATTTCTGTAATCTTGGTGAGCAGTGTTCAATTCCATCAATACTCTTTGTTGATCAGCCCAGCCAAGTCTATTTCCCAAGCGTAATTGATCACAGAGATGAATTCTCGGCAACAGCTTTAGCTGAGATTGAAGGTGACTCTAGAAAGCGCCCAGTTGATGAAGATTTGCAGGCTGTGTCCAATATGTTTTCTGCCTTGGTGAAGTTTTGCAAAGACACCAAGGCGGAGACTGGAATTGAACCTCAGATCATCGTCACCGATCACGCAGATAACCTAGAAATTGATGGGGATGTTACTTTTGAGGATCTCGTTGGCGGACGTCGGTGGCGTAAGAAGGGCGATGGGTTTATCAAGGTGTTAGACGAAGCGTGAACACTTAAGGTTAGTTGATATTACTAAGACTGCAGGGAGCCGTAAGGGCGTTAACCAGACTGTAGGAGCGTCTGTAGCTTCTTAAATGCAATCTGCTGTATTTCCCAAGAGGCGATTTGAGTTAACGGATCTACTTGCTTCCATAATATGGGGTCTGCACCTTCGATAGCTTCGGGGAGGTTGAGTAGGGCTTCTTGGATTTTTGGAGCAAGTAATCGTAGGCGTAGAATTCGGGAGACGTGGCTCCTGTCGACGCCAGCTAGATTCGCTAGCTCCGTTTGATTTTTGATCGTTCCGCGCTCGATGAGTTGCTCATACTTGATGGCTAAGGCCATCAGGCGTGTGATCCGAGGTAGTCGCGTTGGTTTGGCATTGCGTGGTTTAGTCCCCTTCCGAATTAACTGGTGGCCGCAGTCTCCGAGTTTTAAATGGACGTCGACAGAAATAGAGCGGCTCATGCTGAGGCCTCCTCTGTTTGGGGTAAGAAACCATTTTCGCTAAAATGTAGCGTGATCTTTCCGCCTTCCGAATCGTAGTCGACGCGATGTAGTAGTGAACGAACAAATAAGCATCGCTCTTCAGGGGTGAAAGATGGCCAGAGTGATTGAATCTCTCTGAGGGTGTCGGCTACTTGTGCCTTTTTAGGCAGTTTGATTAGATTGCGATGCTTATCTTCAAGCACCGACTCCGCTTCATTCTGTTTAAGTTCTAAATGGCGAATCAAGGAAAGTGGGGCTTCCAGCTCGCGAGATGTAGTGAGTTCGCGGTTGATTCGATCCAATTGCTGGCGCGCCACCTTTTGCTCCTGGGAGTGCTGTTTTATTTTCTCAGAGACTAGAGCCTTGAGCTGAGAATACACGGATTCCTGCAAGTCTTTGTTACTACCAATCGTGAAGAGCTGTTCAACGACAAGGCTTTCGATTTCACCCGCTGGAAGATTCGGAGAAGGGCAGGCGCTGGCACCTTCTGAGCGTTTTCTGTGGCACGTATAGTACCTGTAGCTCCGGTTCTTCTTTGTAGTGAAATTAGGAGTGAATGGTGCATCGCAGCATGTGCAGACGAGTAAGCCCTTCAGTAGGCTAGAGCTGCTGTTTCTTTTGAGGTTCCCTTCATGCATGCAGTTGCTCGAGAGTTGTTGCTGTACTTTATTATAAAGCTTGATGTCGACTATGGCCTCGTGCTGTCCATCGACCAGCTCGTCCTCAGCCTTTACTTTTCCGATATAGATTGGGTTGCGTAACAAATTGTGTAAACCAGTTGTTGAGAAATCGCTGCCACCGATGGGTTTGCCTGCGCGAGTGATCCAGAGCTTATTTTTCCAGCCACGTCCCTTCAATTCGTTGGCGGTGTCTTTGACGGACTCTAAGTTCAGGTAGATTTTGAAGATTTCACGCACACGGGTGGCTTCCATTTCATCTACTTCTAGAGCTCTACCTTCGGGCTTTATGTTGTAGCCTAGAATGGGGTGCCCGCCCGTGAAACGCCCCTTGCGTTTGGCGGCTTGCATGCGCTCCTTTACTCGGTCGCGGATTAATGAGCGTTCGAACTCAGCAAAGGACATAATGACTTGAACCATCAAACGGCCCATCGAATCTCCAGTATTAAAGTTTTGAGTGACGCTGACAAGAGAGACACCGTGCTGATCGAAAAATTCAGTGAGTTCGAGAAATTGTGACAGGCTGCGAGATATGCGGTCGAGACGGTTAATCACTACCACTTTAATCTGCCCCTGAATGATTAACCGCTTCAGGTGTTTCAGGGCCGGGCGATCTAGCGTCGCTCCACTTATATTATTGTCGTCAAAATGCTCATCTAGACATTTCCAGCCACGATGTTGTTGGGACTGAATGAAGCTCTCTGCTGATTCGCGTTGGACGGATAGCGAATGCACTTCACGCTCTAGGAGAGCATCTGTTGATTTACGCGCGTAGATGGCAACTGGGATAGTTTCTGTAGTGTTATTATTCATACGATATCCCATCTACTTGAGTCCAAAGAACAATTTGCCATTCCACTGAGTTCCGGTGATCTCTCTCGCAATTGCAGAAAGTGATTTAAACCAGCGGCCATCGCACTCGAATCCATTGTCGAGGACGGTCGCTCGAATATCACGTCCCTTATAATTTCGTTGAAGAATTGTCCCTGTCGTCATTTCTACAGGGGGTTGATAGGTAATCGAAGCGGTGCGGGTTGTAGGCTCTGATTTTACAACTGGGAACCGTTCCCGCACATCTCGATCATTAGCGATTTTTAGGGCCTTTTTGCGCGACTGTGAGCCGATGTCGCCCTCAGAGTCTCGCTGTATAGCCCAAAGTATTTTGCTGACGAGATGTGCCTTCTTACGTGTTTGAGGGGTGTATGAGTAATACTGCGTAAAGCGCACGCGAAGATCACTCATATTGAGCTGATTAAGCTCATTTTGACTCTCCAATAGGTTGATATGTTCTGTGTTTTTCATGTCTCTTACTGTGTCGCCATAGCTTCGCACCAACTTCAAGTCTTCTCTTCCCTAATTGGAAGTTTCTCGGCTTCGAGTAGGCGCAGAAGCACCTTCGCCAAAATTTCTTCGACGAGTGATGACTTCGTTGCCTTTGCTTCGATTACTTTAGTGGTAGGTCGAGATTCCATTGCGGTTCAGGGATGGATTTGTGCGATTTTCGATCTTTCAGCTCTTATCGATGTAGAACGTCCCTGCTATTAGGCGGTAGGCAAGTGCAACCAATGCTCCAGCAAGAGCGGCATTGATTGCTAGGTTCCAGCTGTCTGATTCTAACTGGTTGCCGAATGAGAGCATATGTGCCAGTTGAGGTTTATTTTGGATGATCTTGAGTAAGACTGCTGTCAGCAGTATGATGATTCCGTGACGAGTGCGCGTTGCTAATTTCATGATGTTCCTTTCTGTTGATTAACCATTTCGTAGGGCGAGAGTTTGGAAGCGCTGCATCAGCCCTTCAGTTGAGTTGATGAACCAATATCTGAGTGCGCCATTCTTTACGGATGCCATCTCCCTCAGTATATTTTCGTCAAAAGAGCCCCCACTACCGATTCCAATGATGTCTAACTGAATGTCTTGGCTTTTGAGGAAGCTAGCATGTTGTCGAGGGTCTCCGTTACAGTTGTGGTCGCCGTCGGTTAAGAGAAGCACCCGGCGAGATGTATAGTTTTTGTAGGAGCCACAGAGCATGCTCTGTGCGAGTTGGAGTGGGGCGCATAGGTTGGTCGAGGAGCTGGTTGTGAGTCCGCCGATACTAGACTTAATTAGAGGTAAATAGGTTTTTACATCGGATAGCGGTAATGCGATTTGTGCGTCCCAGCTAAATCCGATGATGCCAATCTCGGTGTTTGGCGCAGTCATTTGAATGTTATCAGCAAACTGCTTGGCTGCTACTTTAACGGCTGCTAATCGGCTAGGCTCGAAATCCCTATAGTCCATGCTTGGGCTGACATCTAGACATATGATGATCGCGGGTAGTTCAGTTTTTTTCGGTGCTGAAAAAAATCCTGTTTGGATACTGCTATTCAGTCTTGCTTGTGGGATGTGCAGATTTTCCGTGTTCGAGCTTTTGGTGGAGATTAAATTCTGGATTCGTTTAAGTATTTTCATAGTGGATACACTGTTTGATTTGATTGAAAAGCATGGGGCAGGGACATCTGCCCCATGCTAAGATTGTGATGGACGAAGATTCTTACTCGCCAGTTGATGGCTTGCTGAAATCTACGGTGATGTCCTCCCGGCGGTTTGAGATTTGGTCATGGACTGTTACTGTGACCATGCCGTTTCGGTCGTAACCCATAGTGACTTCTAATGAGTCGCTAAGTGGGCTTCTTGGTGGGAGAATCATCGTAGTCTCTCCGACGATCAAACAGTCACCGCTAGGGGCATTATCTTCCCCTTGGAGGACGTGAACTTTGAAGTGGGTTTGATCTTCTGAGCATGAACCAAAAATCTTCGATTGTTTGGCAGGGATTTGTGAGTTCTTAGGCAGGATTACCGCGCAGATGCTTTCAGCTTCACCATGCTTGATCGCCGCAACGCCCAGAGAATTTGCTGTGACATCTTGGTGATTCAGCTCCGGCAAAGGAATGGCGTGGAGTTCCTTGCTGACAACGTTATCGCCACTTTCACTTGCAAGTTTGATCGCGCGAATCGCGGCCCCCTGGCTGACTGTGAGATCGGGAGAGACTTTACTGTCGAAAAGCTTATCGGCACCAAACATTGATTTAGCCCAATTGCGGAAGCACTTCAAACGTGTGCTTCCGCCGACGAAGAGCACATTGTCGATGTCTTCAATGGCGACATCAGATTCCTTCAATGCCTCGGCGACAATATTCGAAATACGATCAATGATCGGGGTTGCTAGTCTTTCGAGGTCATCACGTGAGATGCTGAAGTCGACAGTGTGTCCGTCAATCCGGCAGACGATACGTGCCTTGGATTTGGAGGATAGCATGATCTTTTGGCGTTCAACCTCGTCCTCGATTTCGTAGAAATCATGTGGGTGGCTGGCCTTTGAGATGCTTAGCCCATGTTCACTTTTGAAACGCTGTAAGGTTTCGTTTAGCAGAAGGTCGTTAACGTCACGGCCTCCGAGGTTCTTATCGCCGTGTGAGGCAAGGATCGTCAAGCTGCCAGCAGACATAACGCCAATGGAGACATCGAAAGTTCCACCGCCAAAATCGAGAACTGCAAGCATGCGGTCTCCCTTATTATTCTGAAAGCCGTTGTCGATTGCAGCAGCGGTAGGCTCATTGATGATTTCCAGAACTTCAATGCCTGCGATCTTCGCACTAGTCATGACCGATTGGCGGAAGGATTCGTCAGCACTAGCTGGGACAGTGATGACGGCCTTACGTCCGGCGTTTTTATCCCCGAAGTACTCCGCTACCTGCTCGCGGATGTATTTCAGCTGTTGAGCTTGCACGTGAGTTTGTGTCAAAATTATGGCCAATTATAAGAGTTAATAATTGTAACCAATTCATAGCACGGTAAGCTCGTA
>JAYJMI010253299.1:1947-17828 GCA_036873855.1 Sarsia tubulosa
GTCGGTGTTTCGTAAGGTTTTCATAATGCATATTTATTTATCCCGTCGCAGTTCGACGGCGTTCATTGGCTGTCTACGTTAAATTATCACAGTGATCAGATCACAGGTGTTATTAGAAGAGCTGTACTTTATGAGTCCCTCTATCTGCCACCAATACATTTCCATTAGGGGTCACACAAACACCAGTTGGCTTCACGAACAACCCATTCTGTCCAAGTTTCTTTATATACTCTCCATCAACATTAAACAACTGTACATCAATGTTTTTAAAGTCAGCTATTACTATATTATTCTCACTGTCCACACCTAAACCTGATGGACATAAAAACTGACCACTGCTTGTTCCTTTACTCCCAAACTTTGAAATAAATTTACCGTTTTTATCAAACCTTTGTACACGAAAGTTATTAGTGTCAGATATGAGATAATGATTCTCGGGCGTAATGGTGATGTGGCGTGGGGAGTTCAGTTTTCCATCAGCACCCCCTGAACCTCCAAATGAAAATATAAATCTCCCATCAAGTGTGAAAACTTGTACACGATGGTTATCACGGTCGCATACAGCTAACCGGTCTTCATGGTCTATAGCGATACCACATGGTCCTTTAAGTTGACCGTCATTCGAACCTCTTATACTGAATTTGTTCAAGTATTGACCATCATCAGTGAAGACCTGGAAGAAAATATAATTCGTCAATAGTTTCATTTATGAATCACAGGGTTTTGCTTCAAGTATAACATTATACTGTTTATAAATTTAAGTTTAAAGGTGCACTGCCACAGAAATATTTATTTACTTATTAGAAGCTTCCTACTAAGTACATTACAAAACTACTTTCATTTTTTCTATACGATATGATATAAGGCTTCAAACGTCGATTTTGTAAACTAACGACAATGACCTTTTCACCCACAATTTCATCCAATTGAATTGCGTAAAATCATCAACGATAATTATTTTGGTTCCAAAAATAATAAAAATTGAAATTTTTATTTTATTGCACAGACAAAACTACTTGAAATTAAAGGATAAAACTTTAACTGGTTGAATAACTTTATATTCTCTTTGCAATTTACTTTATAGTACAGTTGTTGAACATTTTTACCTAGTAAAAACTGAGACAAAGGCTGAAATTTGCCACAAAAATTCAAAACCATGTCAAGAAGCATCAAAAGAAGCCCCATCTTTCCTTCTTACAAAGCACCTCAAACAGAAATTATACAGATCAACACGTTTTTAAATAAAGGTCCTTTAACTTATGTAATGTATTCTTCAAACATTGTTTATCTTCTGATTGATTTCATTGGGTTATACTTAAAAAGTAGGTTATAAAATTAAATGTACAACCTGGGTTCAAAAGAAATATCTTCAAAAGATATTGATATTTAAGGGACTGAAAATCGTCATTTTGGTAAATTTAACCAGAAATAAATGAATTGCTACCTGAATCCTATGGTTGCCATGATCAGCAACATAAATGTTGTTGTATTTGTCAACAGCAACACCAGTTGGGTACCAGACCTCTCCGTCATCCTTCCCACGAACACCGAATTGAAACAGCAGTTTACCATTTGAATCAAATATCTGAAATAAAATAAATACTACGTCAACGCATACATCCCTGGTCAACGAGCGTTAACTTACGAGAGACTTTTAATGAGACTTTAAATGATACTTTTATGGAATTATTAAGCAAATTCAACCAAAATAAATTGTATCTATCACAGTGAAAGGCAAGAAAGAGTTGTTGAAATGAATTTTTTTAGAACAGAGTCTAATCAATATTTTTGTTCAATAAGTATATAAAACTAGAGACGAGGTGAAACTAGCCTATAATACCTGTACTTTATGATTGTTATGATCTGTCACTACAATACTACCATGCATGTCACAGGCTACACCCCAAGGTTCATAATTCTCATCATTCTTTGTACCAGTAATACCCGCTGATCCGAACTTGGTTAACATTGGTCCAATACGGTTCGTATCAATACCAGCACTCACTCCAATATCGAATGGACTTCCCATTATAGGTTTATCTCTAAGGTAAATTGCTATAGTATGTTTTCCTTTCGACATGATGCGATAGCCGATTGTATAAGTACCGTTATTATTATCGGTCACATCGACATTTGTAGATATGCCCGAAGGGTCGGTAAGTTTACCAAAAATTAAATCACCACCTGTAATGAAGCGTTTTTGTCTTTTTTTAAATTGAATTTACAAACATAATAACGAAACAGTGCATGTTGACGCAAACTTTTGGTAAGTATTTTAATGGCGATGGAGACACTTTTTATATAAACTGCTTAAGTCGATAAACACCTGAGAAAATTATGCAAATCATGAAAGCTACAAAATTTACCTTTAGCAACTGATTTTCCAAATCGGTTTTTCGCAAGTACTAGAAACTCAGTGTGATGGCCAACTTTAGCACTTCTGCAACCTTTCCCTTCAGCTATACAAACCGATGGAAACGTCTCGCTTGTGGTAAGATATCCAAACTTTTCAATCCCATCCTATGAAGAATTGAAAACAATTAGTACCGTAACCATAAAATTACTTTTAATCAATATTTGCTGGAAAAGAAATTGCTGAATAATGACTCTAGTCTATTAAAAGAAAAGCTATCCATTGGTTTTATATAAATCATATACCATATGGACGAAAGAAACTCTATATTTATGTGCTTTGTTTTATATGCTTATTTGATAAGTAGCGACCATTTAAAACGACTCGGTGTACATACTTTTAATGTTGCATCTTGTTGGAAGAACTCGATGACGTCATTTTCTTCAGGTTCAACTTGTAATTGGTTCGTTTGCATTTCATGTAGGCGAGTCATCATTAACTTTTTCACTGTCATGATTTCAGCTTCGTTTCCATATCTCATGATATTTTCAACAAATTCGCAGCTGGTGAGTAAATGATCAAGGTCCATGTTAAGTTCTTCGTGTTGGTCATCTAATACCTAAATATAAATATGATCCAACTACAACAAACTCGGTGTGGGTTCTCTTGTCGCCAACGTATTTTATTTTAGTATATTCAATACATTTGGTAACATTATTGAGGTTTGCGCAAGACTTATATATTATTTATTGCAAATCCATTGTCAAGCCTTATGACTTTTTCGTTATAACTTACTTTTTTCTTGTCCATGTAAGTCCCTTCAAGTTCGTTTAACAGCTGAGTTCTTTTTTCTTCGAGCTTTTGAATATGTGTTTCGATGGTCTCATTTATAAGCGATGTAACAAGCTCTTTCCTAATAAATGATGAATATAAAATAGATTTTATAATACAGTAAAATAGTGCCGACAGAAAAACATTCTTAATATTTTTTGGATAAAAGCAATCCAAAATGATGAACTTTATTTTGTTTCATCAATTTTACGATTTTTACGTGAGTATTTCTACGAATACTACTTCAAAACATATATGTTGGTTGATATGATTAAAGCCTAACGGTATCTGCTGAAGCTATAAGAACTCTTGATAATAACACCTTTTCGAACTCATCGATGATATTTTAATGTCACCCTGAAATGTGTATCATACCTTTGATTTAAACTGTCAGCTACTTCATCCATTTCTTTTAGTGCTAACCTTATAACTGGAATCTTTCGCTTCGTGTTATCTAACAGATCTGTAACGCTACTTCGATGTAACTTAACAGCTTCCTTTAGGTCCACGTAATGGTGTTCTCTGTGTTCATATATGGCGCAGTCGCGACAAATTGCGTCATCGCAGGTCTCACAGAAATATTTTAACATCTAAATAAATAAATGCAATTGGAAAAGATTTTTGAAATAATTTTGATTGCTATATGACAAACTTATATTACATATCATTACTTATTGCAATAACTCATAGCTTATACTCTTTGCTTATTGGGATTTTTGGAACTTCTTATAAGGTCCATTATTTTATAGAAATTTGGTTTTAGGAATATTAATCTAAACAAAACACGGACAATTACCTCTCTATCGTGTATTTTGCAGAATGAGGGACATTTTATTGCATCGTGTACAGCATTATTTTGTAGTTCTTCGAATGTTATTATTTTATGACCTTTTGTTTGTCTAATTCGCTCATGCGCGGTAACACAATTCGGACATAAATTTTCCACACAATCAATACACCTTGATGTAGCTAGTTCACAGTCTTCACAGTTCGTGCACGTGGTAGGGTTTTGAACGGCAAGAATGTTCAACATGTTGTTAGCGAATGAATTGGAAGGTAGGGAATCCATCCCTTGAATGGGTATTGGACTGTCAACATGACATCGTGTACATGTCACTGATCGTTCATGGCCTCTAAAAAACAAGAAACAAGATCATCAACAAAAAGAATCCCAGCATCTATTAATAACCTTTTTAAAAACTAAAGACTGTTTTTCCAAAAGCAGATGTATATCTCATTCTTGTACCCAGAGCGTTAAAAAGGTTAAAAAGGAAAGAAGTCGTCCTGGGGTCGAAATTGAGGTACGTCTATCACGACTGCAAGTACTCTAACAATAAAAAGGTCGAGATTACAGATTTTCGTGCATTAGATGAGTTAATAGGAGGTATAATAACAAGAAGCATGTTGAGCTTGCAACTTTTCATGAAATAGATAAGCCAACAGTACATAAGCTAGCTAGAGTTAACACCGGGATTTAGAGTAACGTTAAGAAATGATAATATTAGAAATACATAGAAGATCAAAAAGTATTGGAAGCGTAACGAAAGAAATCATACCTTACAGTTTGCTCTAGGCAAGATTGACAGAATGAGTGTAAACAAGGGAGTACTTTTGGATTTTTAAAACTCTCCTCGCATAATCGACATTGTAAATCATAAATTTCTTGAGCATTTTTCACGATCGCCATTAAATCATATAAATATGGACGTCAGAAAAATTATTTTTACTGTTTTTTAATTTATATGTACAAGCGAAAAAGTCTTTTGCTAACATAAATTAATTTCTGTCTATAAAATACCACGTGACTGCAACTAAAGTTTTCATTGGCTAAACTATGTTTTAACACAATTTCTTTGAGTATACTTCTATAAGCACAATGAAGCGTAACCAATTGAAATCAGCTAGGGTTGTATTTGAGTTTATTTAGGTTTGAGATGAAATTAAATATACTTTGCTTTGTTGTTATAGTCTGATTCGGTCGAAGTTATATTTCTAGAAACAAAGCTGCAAAAACAAAGCTCCTGTTGCTAATTGTGCTTATAGAAGTATACTCAAAGAAATTGTTGCTAAATAACGTTTGCACTATATGTTGTCTATTTTTTTTTTCTGAACCAAGCGTTTTTTGTTTTTTTCTCGCAGCACAAATAGCCTCAAAATCAAGCTTTCAAATTGAAAGAACAAAAACAAATGGGTTTTATTCTTTTGCCAATGGTATAAAAAATAACAGCTTTCGGATAATTTTGTTGCAAAACTTTAAAACTGTGCATTAAAGCTTCATTAGTTGAAAGCCTCTTTATTTCAAATATAAAAAGTCAATTGTGCAGCGAAGCATATCACATTAATGTGCTTAATGAATTTCAATGAGTAAACTTGGCCTCCTCTGCGAAATTTGATGAAAAAAAATTTAAGCAAAAAAAAAACGAAAGCGAAGAGAAAATTAAATTTTTTTTAATTTTAACTTTTGAAATGCGCTGTATGTTTTGATATCACTACCAGGATACAAGAGTTCAAAATGGCGACTTCGATCATCGATATTCAAACCAAAGCTGATATAGAAGGAGAGCATGCAAAACTAAAAGATATTGACTTGACTTGTTTAATATGTAAACAATCACTTCATCATCCAAGAGTATTAGATTGTTTGCATTCCTTCTGTGAGGAATGTATCGTTAACAATATCACCAAAGTGGACTTTGATCAGAGTGACTCACACGATTCTTCGTTTCCAGACCTCGATTCAAGTTTCATCAAGTGTTTTCAATGTTTTGAAGTGACAGAGATAATAGATGAAGAAGTTTCTATGTTACCTTATAATTTCTTTGCGAATAACGCTATTGACTATCTCCTCATTCAATGCACTAAAGAAAATGCGATATTATGCACAAGTTGTTCCGATGAATCTGATGCTATATCCCGATGTGTGGACTGTTCCGAATTCTTATGCTTGAAATGTGTAACAGCCCACAAAAGGTTGCGAGTGACAAAAGAGCATAAGATTATTGCTTTAGACACACTGAGATATGACAAAACTAGCGTCCACCGACCTGTACATTGTCCAGAACACGACCCCGAGATATTCACTTATTACTGCGAGAAATGTAAGGATTTGATATGTAAAGAATGCACAATATTAGATCATCGTGGTCATAAGTATGAAAGTAAGTACTTTTTGTTCAGTAATATAATTGTGACACCTCCAATAAAATTCTAGCCTTTGATGCAAAACTGATATATGGTGCTTTCTAAGTTTGAGATTATTTCAAACCATTTTGAGTACCACTATATTATTATTTTTTTTCAGGACTAAGTGATGCTCTAGAAACCCTTAAACCTGAAACTACGCTTCTTCTTGAAGAGAACGAAAAACAGAAAGTGCCACCGATCGAACGAGCAGTTGATGACGTACAAGATATGGCTGCCAGGCTACATGCTCGTACAGTGGCGACGAAACAGGCTGTTAAAAGCTGTGCTGCACAATGTATAAGACAAATAGAAAATAAATGCCATGAACTTCTTACTACCATTGATAGTGTATATAAACAGAAAAGCTGTGTTCTTCAAAACCAAGAGAAGGATCTGCAACTTTGTCTCATGAAAAATAAATCTGCAACAGAATTTGTTAATTATGCTTTTAAACATGGAAGCGAGGCAGAAATATTTGAATTATTGGATGTAATGAAAATGAGATTGAAAAAGTTAAATTTAGAGCAATTGAATTACAAAGAACCTAACGAAAACGACGTCATAGACCATGTCTGTGAGAATGACTCTGTTGAAAGTATCGCAGAAACTCTAGGGGAAATATCCACTTCAAAAGTATTTCTAGCGCACACCCGACTTTTTGGTCCGGGATTACATTCGGCAAAAGTTGGAATAGAAGCTTTTTTTGTTATCGAAGTTTATAACCGAGACCGACAAAGATGCGTCGAAAACATGCATGATGATTCAATCAGAGTTAAAGTGCAAGCACCTGAAGGCTTCTACATAAATAATAAAATACAGAACAACATGGACGGATCATACATAGTACGATATATACCCGTAACAAAAGGAAAGCATGAGTTAACGGTTAAAATTCGTGGGAGAGCTTTTCCAAATAATAAGTTTATCTCACGTGTTTACGAGGGCATCGATTATTCTAAGGTATATCGTTATAACGACCACGTACTTTTATAGTTCATTTTTTCCTATACACTTAGCATTTTCAACAAATTGAATCAGTGTTCTTTAAAAAAAATAAACTTCCTTCTTCTTATCAAATCTGTAGCTTCATTATACCAGTTTTTCATCAAAATTTTCAAGATCATTTCAAATGTTGTAGTAGAGTTTAAACGGTCGTTGTTTATCTTATTCCAGGTGGAAATGTCATACCTGACGTTTGGTTCGACGAATAATAAACAATCTCTAAAGCATCCGTGGGGAGTGACAGTCGACAAATATGGTAATTTGTACGTGACCGATCATGGGAATCACCGGGTCATGATATACGACCAGTTCGGTACATGCATCACGGAGTTTGGATGTAAAGGGACAAAAAATGGACAATTTCAAGGTCCGACGGGTATTGCAATCGATCAGAGCGGAATTATTTATGTTGCAGACTGGGAGAATAATAGAGTACAGTTATTTAGTCCCGAGGGAACATTTATTGGAAAATTCGGTTCAAAAGGTAAAATAATATTCCGCCTTCTTCTAGATTCCATCAGTTTTTCATAGGAAAAAAATTAGTAAAATTTGACTAGATGTGAGTAGGTTATATGAGTAGATATAAGGGAGAAATTCCCAATTTTGATCACCCCAAACAAATGCATCCTATTTGAAAATTTAATAATTTTTCGTGCTTTTACAACTTATCCAAATCTTTGTTTTAACATTTGAGAATTTTCCTATTGCAACAAAATTAAACTCCCAAGTATAATTATTTCGTTTATATTTGCATTAGGTTCAAACAGCGGTGAGCTTAACCACCCTGCTGGTCTTGCTATCGATAAAAATGGTTGTGTGGTCATCGCTGAACGAGATAACCACCGAATACAAGTATTCACAGTAGATGGAAAATCACTTCTCATGATCGGGAAGTATGGAAACGAAGTTGGGGAGTTTGACTCGCCTACTCATGTTGCTATACAAGAAAATAATACATACATAGTGTCGGATGCTGGAAATAATAGAATTGTGTTTGTTGATAGCAATGGTTTGTTTCTTAACTATATTGGGACGAAAGGTTCGGCTCTCGGAGAATTTGATCGGCCATCTGGTCTTGCATGTGATCGGGAAGGTTACGTAATAGTAGGGGACTTTCATAACCATCGAGTTCAAGTATTTAACCCTAACTTGAAGTTTTACACAACCTTTGGTAAAGAGGGTTCGAGCGATGTGCAATTTAAACACCCATCAGGTTTAGCATTGACAAACGATGGTCGTGTGACTGTAGTCGACCGTTACAATAACAGGATCCAAGTCTTCTAATCAAATCAGAATATTTGATGTTACAACGAGAAAAGATGGAACCTATATAAAAAGATAACATGAAAAGGAAAAGCCTGTTTCAAAAAAACATTACAAAACATTAGAGTCAAAGTGAAAGCTACTTTAAAAAGTGAACGTAAAGGGTTTACATATCGTCATAATGAGCAAATAACAGTTCATATATCGAGCACTTTTAATAGTGAATGTTAATAACGTTGTAAATGTATATAGTCAACAATGGTTGCTACATTTTACAAACTTTGACAGACAAGTTTCTTGTAATTTAATTACGTATCGAAATATTATGAGAAACATGGTTTTAATAACTAAATGTTTGATAGTAATAACTAAATGTTTGCTTATATCAAAATATTTTGTATTCTATTAGATTTTTGAGTTTTATTAGATGTTCCAAATTTATGATAGTTAGATTTGAATAAACAATGTTTGCAAAATTTGGGTAACAATAAGCTAAAATAATTCTAAATCATTGTTTTGGAAAAACTGTTGATCTGTGTGAGAGCCGAATAATTGCCGAATACGTTTCTAAATTTAAAACAGTGTTTTTATATTACTTTCTTTTATTTCTCGCCAACATATTAAATCTATCGTACAAAGGAACCTACTGTCCCACAATTCCAGGTCTTCCTTATATGTAAAAAAGCGCAAAACCTCCGAATTGGTGCTTGTATTTATTGTTTTCCCAATATATTCTAGAAACCTACTAACGCTTATCAGTAAAGTCCTTGAGGAAGCATTAGTATAAATATATTTAGTATGTATGATGCTAAAACTGTTATAAAGATATAATGGTAGAAAATAATCTAGTCAACTAAAGCGTCATAGACGATTTTTATGATCCCAATTATGACAATTATGAATTACGAAACCAAGAGCAAATGGACTAGGTGGAGTTTGCTCTCCAGGGCTCTCCTTCGCAGTGTATATTTAAGTAAAGATACCCTGTACTTTTCCAAAAGTGTACTTTTTCAAAAAACATTTTTTCAAATGTTGAAACAAACTGTACAGCTGAAATCGGCTTGGAGAGGAGATGAAGAAAAATGTATTAAAATCATTATTCGTCATAATGACGCTGTCAGCATATTTTCAATGATTTTAAATAAGTGCAACTGATAGATCTTTCAAAGCTCTATCAAATTATATTATTTGTTTAAGGGTACTATTCAAAAATATAAGGATTTTAAAATACGAAGGAAGTACTGTGTCAGCATTCATTTAGCATTTTGTGTACTTTAAAATCCTTATATCTTTTAAACGGTACATGTAAACGCAACAACAATACCATTTTTCGACAGAGTTTTAACAGTTTTATCTGTTGCACCGATTTAAAATCATTAAAAATATGCTGACAATGTGCTGACATCATTGAAAAGGGCCATATTGGTCCTTTAAATGCCAATATGTGTGGAACGACAATCAAGAAGATAATAAAAGAGAAAAACTAGCAATCTCGCTAAAATTCACAACTTCAAAATGAAGTTAAGTAGTGATTTTCTTCATTTTGCCACCTTTAAACGAAAAAAGGAAAATCCTCCCGTGTGGATGGGGTACTAAGCTGTAAAACCAAGTGGTTTAACATTTTTCATAGTCTATAGGTCGACCGATCAATAGGTCGATCCAAAAGATCGTACTTTAATATATCGTTAAAACGATTTTACCAACTTGTGGTGAATTCTAAAATTGATGAAAACGTTCGAAATTCTCAAAATAGATACAACAGTGATTGCAGACATGTAAAACAGCTTTTGAATACCTCATCTCCTCTTTGTACAGTTTGTTTCAACATTTGAAAAAATATTTTTTGAAAACTCCAATATACACTGCGAAGGACATCCCTGGTGAGCAAATTCCATCTATTTATCCCATTTAGATCTCTCCCATAATGGTCAAGAATTATAAAAAACATAAGGAAAATTTTTCACCTCTCAGGTGGTACCTTGCTCCATAGTCACAAGAAAATATAGTCGAGAAACTTCAGATTTCTCAAATAATTGCGAGCTTGTATGCACCTTGAGATCGTTAAGGTTCTATTGAAAGGTTCCTTTGCTTCAAAGTGCTAACTACTTTTAACAACTTTTAATGGTCCCTTAGCGATATTAAAAAGTTGAAAAGATTTTTTTGTTAAACAAAGACATTTTATTACGAGAGTGTATAGTAAGGTTCATTTCAACATAGAAATGCTTTTAATGAGTTTTTCTATTAAAAATACTAAATATTTTCAAAGCTTCCAGACGATCTATTCTTATGCCTATGCTCCTGGTCTATCAAAACTTTTTTTCACAGTTTTATAGTCTCAGTTCAGTTCCCCAAAATACATAAAAACAAAATCTGTTAATTAGTTACTAATTGTTTTCGGGTATTGTTTCTTAGCAACAATGCATAGTTTAAAGAACGCAATTGAGACTATAAAATGGTGTATTGCTGTATCCGCTTATTATCGAAAAAGTTAAGCTTTAACCGCGGTATCCTCTTTGTCTGTAATCCCTTGTCGATGAGTTCGGTGTGAGTATGCTTAATTGTGAATTTTAACTGCAGTATTTGTGTTGTGAAAATATTATAAAATGAGATTTTTTGGGAGTTGCTTAAAGGGAATCTTAACCACCTCTTTTTTACATTTCAAACAAAACCATAGCTACAAAAGAGTATATTCGCTTTTGTGTAACCATAGCTACAAAAGAGTATATTCGCTACTTTTGTGTAATTCCCAAGCGAAAATATAATTACTTTGATATTGGAGATATTCACTCTCAGATATATTATTTTTTCTTTTATTTTATTTATCAGTAATTAAAAATAATTATTGTGTATTTACTCTTTAATATTATTGAAATCACAAATCAAAAACTTAAAGAAACATGGCTAGTCCTGCTTTACGATTGCCTTTCCATAATATATATTCTTTTTATTTGGTTGGGATAATAGGCAAAAACAATAAAATACTATATAATTTAAATTGATAAATTTTCGCTAGCGTCTAAATGGCTACTCCGTTTCCATATCATGGCTACCGTGCGAGAATTTCTGATCCAACGTTGAGACGCTTTTACGAAAGCGTAGATTGTGCTCGTATATTTAACACTCGTTATCTTCTCGATAACGCTGAAATAAATCTAACAGGGAATTATGGGAGACTAGCTTTAACTATTGCTTGTCGTATCTCAGATGAGAGAAGTAAAATACGTTCAACAATACTAGAGTGGTTATTAAAAAAGGGTTGTGATTACCAACTTCCCGATGTAGATGGTTTGACTTTACTTGCTTATTTATGTAAATGGGATAAAGAAGATATGTGTCAACAACTTGTGAAAGTCTTTAAGATGGAGATCAAGTATAACACGCCAGACAAAAATGGAGATATAGCTTTAATCCACGCCGTAAGAACAGGAAATCAAAACTTAGTTCTTCTGCTAGTTAAAACTTATGTTCAACTCCATGTAGATGTTGATGTTAGAAATAAAGAAGGTTTAACTGCATATGGTGAAGCACGTAGGCTAAAATTTGATGACATTGCAAATATATTAGTGAACGAAGGCTATGCTTCAAAAACTGTTTGTATAAGTTCATTTCTCGAGGAGCAAAAGATTTCAGCGGGACTTAAATTTGAACAACAACTTATAACCAAAGTAAAACCAAAGGAAAAAGATAGTCGTCAACAAATAAGACGAGTGAGTGCGACATTATACAAGCCAAGACAAAACAGCCTTAGTACAGATCCACAAAAACAATCAGCAATTACTGGAAAGCAAGAAAGGAAAGAAAGCATAAACAAAAACACCAATTTAAGTTCTGCGTATAGAAAAAAGAAAGTAGTTCGAAAGAAAATCTCAGTTACAAAGAATTTTTTAACAAAACAAATAAATTCTAAAGATGAATTTACCACTATAGATGAGCTCGAACATGATGGTTTGAGCACGCACAGGGATAGTAGCGTGCCCAACCAAACATCAGAACCTTACAAAAACAAGAATAACCTACTAAGGAAAACATCAAATCATTCGTTTGATCTAAGAAAGAATCGTCCATTTTCTAAAAGTAACGAACTAAGAGGGAGGACGAGTCATCAAATTTCTAAAAACAATGACGAACAAGGAGGTTCACAAAAGAATAAAATCTCAAGAAATATGTTATCACAGAAAAGAAGACAGTCAGTGCTTAAAAGACGCGAATCGATTACACCATCATCTATTTCTGAAAATATTTATCTAGAAAACTTATCCACTTATAAGAACGAGTTTGAAAAGTTAATGGAATACAAGTCTAAAGATACGGCAAACGAAAAACTTATTACTTATAAAGATCTACGATCCTTTTCAATACTTACTATCAGCGATGTCGATTCTAATTCCACATGCTTCGAAAATATTTCATGGTTGCTAGGGTTACAAGCTGAACAACAAAACCATTGTTATAAACAATCAGTATATCGTTGTAACAGTGATAACAGGTATTTTGAAATTAATCATGTGATGACTCCTAAAATCAGTTCAAAGAGAAAAAACAATTTAATCAATGCAGCAATGCAAAGGGTGTTAAAATCTTTGTAGCAACATAATTTTCTATGGGATAAAGGTATATTAGTAATATGAATTGCTTGGGCCTTACACGATCTTCAGAGGCAGAGTGAATTTACATGAAAAAGTGGGGTCGATAACCCCTAACATAGCGAAAAATTACAAAAAGTGAAAAATTTAAAAGGTTGAATTGAAAAAAGGGACAATTTACATGTTTGCAATGTAACACCTCTTTTAGGGATTAGCGACCCCGCATTTTCAAGGAAAGTCACCCTGCCTCTCAACATCGTGCTGATAAGACGTGAAACACAGGCTCAAGCAATTTATATTACTAATATAAAGCTCTATAGACCTTTTCATATATCTACGATGGAGAAAAAACTGTTTGTAAACGAGGCGAAGCTTGTAGAATTACTGTTTTGAGTGATTAAAAATTAATAAATATCATTTAACTTTATTACCCGTATGTGTACTTCTACAAGCTTCGCCTCGCTTTAAAACGAATATTTTATTATAATAGGCCTTTTCATTAATATCTGCGATGGAAAAAATATCCGTTTGAATACAAGGTAAGGCTTGTAGAAATACCCATATGGGTAATAAACTTAATTGCTATCTATTTTTACTCAATTAAGTTTTATTACTCAAAATGGTAATTTTACAAGATGTGCCTCGTTTACAAACAGACCTTTCTCCTTCACAGATATTAATGAAAAGGCCTATATTAAGCACTATAAAATGAGCTACAACTGTACACATTGAATACAATAAGTATTACTGTCACCTAGACATTGGATAGAAGTATTTTTTATCTAATTTAAACGTGTTTTAAATATTCTGGATTTGGAAATAACCACGTTCCATGATATAATCATGGAACTACATGATATAATCAAGCATTTTTTATACATATAATGGATGTTCTACAATCCAAAGATTTAGCCCGATTACATAATGCTAATATAATCACTCTCCTCCGCAATGGTTTCAATCAGGCTAAGTAATTTAAAATAGAACCGGATCGCCGAAAAGGACTATAACTAGTCTAGTTGCTATGTTACTATGTTACTAGTTGAAGTAGTTTTACTGTGTGGAAACATCTTCGAAAGTAACTTTGGAAGACTTTCTAATGCTCAACAGATCATATAATTTGATTTAGTTTGCTAAGTCTAGTGATGTATGCAATAATAAAGCTTAAGGTGTCTCATATATTCAATACACGTTTTACAGTCTCAGTTCTGTTCCTTGAATTACACATTGTTCCTAAGAAACAATACCCAAACTAGTAACAAAGTTGTAAAAGTTTAAAAGTTATAGCTATGATGTATAGTACCCATACACCCTTTATATTTTTAGGTGTGTCGTTTACAATGTAAATGTGTGGATATGAATAATACTAATACTACTCTCTGTAGATAGTACTATAGAGTTATAATATATTAAAAATCCCTTGATTTAATTGCAAGTTTCTCTACGCTATTCTTTTTTCCTTCCACCACAAGTTAAAGGTCGTTTTCCACTCACCTGTGAGGACAGAATCTTATCGCTATTACTGCCCTCGTGGATGAGAGGAAAACGGTCTTTAAGCCAATTATCAGCCTAATTAGAATTCATAAAACATCGCGCAGACACTTTAAAGAAAAAATTAAATGATACTTTAGAGTGTTGCAGGGTAATAAAAGTTAACGACCGAGGCACGCATTAGAACAAAGAGATAATATCTCAGGTCTTTTATAGGAGATGTTCTGGCTCGGTTAACGATGATTAACAACGTTTTATCGTAGATGTTATTTCTAAAATACCTACTTGAAAAAAATAATTTAATGTAAGAAAGCTCTAAGTGGAGATCCCATCCCGGGATGAAATTCTCTCATATAATCAACCCCTTAAATTTTAGCTTCATAAATGTACAAAGACAGAATATTTGTTATTCTGAATAACACGAATGTACTCTCGTAACGCTAATTTATTTGGGGGTAGACTAGACGGACAGAACTTTTTTTCTCGAGTTTATCGTTTGTTGAAAATAGTGCAGTCTAATTTTAGAAATAAACTTCAAAGTTCAGTGCTTTATAAATCTACTTTTAACAAATATATCATCAATTTCTATCAATTGCAATCACACTCTTAATTTCCGAATTAACAGCCCAACCTCTTTACCATCCCTTTTTTTACACACCTTACCCCCTGGATTACAAGAGTAGCTTCTTTTTACATGATGTATATGTGTATATATTATTTTTTATTGATCCATGAAAAAAATTAAGATTGATAGAAATTTATTAAATAACTTATGGAGAAACTGAAATTAAGCGCCACTCAAAAGTCACATATCTAGGCTGCAATCTTTACTTTAATTACTTTTGCGTAAGCTAAAAGTATTAAAATGGCCTCGTCAAAAACGGTTACGGGAAATTTCGATCACTGGCCGCCGATATCGCTTTTAAAGCTAGTTATGATCTCCCACTTTTTAGCCTGCGGCATAATTACGTCATCATTTTAATTAAATAAATGAATCTCCACCCGAGATAATTATTTTTTACTGATTATTTCTTTTACCTAAATAAAACTATTTATAATTGTTTTTTGTAAATTCTGCCACATGGATATAATGTAAGCCTACTTTTTTGATAACTTTTTCAAAAGAAAACCATTTTTTTATTCCCACATTAAAAAATATTTATGAAAAAGTAAAC
>JAYJMI010255521.1:0-17801 GCA_036873855.1 Sarsia tubulosa
CAGAATTACCTGACAAAGGGGAAACTGATGTACTACTCATATTAGGTGAATGAAAAGATAATGGCGATAAGTGCTGATTTATGTTAAAATCAGGTGTATCTAATGGTGTGTAATTCAATTCTTTGACCATTTCTGAACTTGAAGGAAACTGAAAAGCAATAGCATCTTCTTTAATAGATGAGCATGATGTAACAGATAACGGATTTTCCATTATTTCCTCAAGCAAGTTACTTGATTCAATATCGTCTGTATGTTCAGTGCTAGTCCCAGTTTCACTATCACTGCAACTTGGGGGGTGAACATTTATAGTTAATTTTTCTTTTGTGCTCTTTTTAGCAGCAACACTTAGCAAGTGATCATTGTCATTGTAAAAATAATCCATTAAATTGTTAGCAGAGTTAGTACTACTAGTATATGTCTTGCTATCTGATTTCTTTGAGTTGTTCTTTTTTTCAGAATTACTATTCTCGTAATTAAAAGAACTGATATTATTATTGCTAAATTTAAATATGTTGCTTAGAGATGATTTACAAATTTTTGGTGAAAGGCTATTTCGTCTTGAATGTAACGGTGAAAGGTTATTTTGGTAATCGTAAATTAACGACGGTGAATGTAATGGAGTATTTGGCATTGAGTTATTTCTTAATCTTAAGAAATTGTTTGCCATAAAAGAACCTCTATATGTTGGAGATAGTCTGGCAGGTGTTCCTGGAGCTGGTGACGTTACATAAAAACTATTACGTGAAACGATGGAAACAACAGATGATCGATTAGTTACACCAGGATTAAACCAAGGATGAAACATTTTCAATACCTCTTTTTTTTCTTTTCCACTTTTCTTTCCATCTTTTGCTCGAAGTTTTGACTGCGCATGAGAATAATACAAAGAAAAATTGCTGACAATAACAGGCACTGGTAAAGCTATCACTAGTACTCCACATAGGGCGCAGAGGGCACCTACTAGCTTTCCTGAAAGTGTTGTTGGCACCATATCACCATAACCTATCGTTGTCATGGTTACAATGCTCCACCAAAATGATGATGGAATTGAAGTGAATTTTGAATCTGGAGTTTCCTTTTCAGCATAATATATAAGACTTGAAAATATAACGATACCAATCGTTAAGAAGAAGACCAGTAAACATAACTCTCTACAACTTGCTTTTAATGTATGACCGAGTATCTGTAACCCATACGAATGACGTGATAGTTTAAGGATTCGAAAAACTCTAATTAATCGGATTATACGCAAAACTACAATTGTTTTTACTTTGTTAGAGAAAACCAATGATACAAAGAATGGTACTACAGCACATAAATCGATCCAATTCATGATGTTCTTGACAAATTTTACTTTATTAGGACAAACGGCGAATCTTGCAATTAATTCAAAGCTAAACCAGATTACACATAAAGTTTCAATCACATAAAGAAATTTATGTTGCACTGATTTTGGATCTTCAAAGTATTCCAAAGTCTCCAAACAAAAGGTACTGACGGATATTATTATGAAGAACATCGATAGAAATGCATAAATCTAAATGAAAACGAATAAGAAATATTAAAATATGACTATAGTTAAATGATGGAAAAATCAAATTACAGTTTAAATTTAAACTAAGTCCAGCTGCAATATAAAAAGGGAGAAAAATATTTTAATCGAAATTTATTCCTTATATAAAAAGTATTATGTATAATATATTTTTCTCTTTTAGTAGATTCTAAGAATATATAAACGAACCCTAAATCAAAAAAATGATCCCAGCCGGCACATATTTATATTTATTTGATCGCCTATAATAATACTTTAAAAGAGCCAATATCAGAGGTAATGCATTGCTTCTGATAATGCTGTATATGTTTGACATTTACGCAGTGTAGTTTAGTTCTGTCACAATAGATGGTGATTTTCAAAAATCGATTGTTTTACCCTAAATACATCACTTATGGTCCTGTCTTGATTTACGTCTCATTATATTTCACAACTTTATTATTCTTTATTTACTGCTGATGACATTGAAAAACAAAATGATAAGATTTAAGTTTATTACCCTGGCCATTTGCGAAGAATTTGGATCTTCTAAAGTTGTCCAAACTGCTGGCTTATATCTTCTAATCTGATTTTCAACATATCCATAAGCACTCATTTCTGGCATTGATTCAACTTCTCTTTCTAAGAAATTTTGATTAAATAATTGATTCTCTATATCAGGCAGAGGCGCTCTTTGACCCGATTCTTCATTATCGGGATTTAGTGTCTGTAAGTTCAAATCTGCTTCTTTATGCTTCCGGTAACTGTCCCAGCAACATGAATCTGTATAAACAGGATGTTAAAAATCGAGATGACAAGGAATGTTAATCACAATATAAACTCATAAACTAAACGCATGAAAAGGTGTAACTCTACTTGTGAGCCATATTCAAGTTATTGCTAAAATTGTCTTACTTTTTGCAATACCACAACATCACCAATGGAGAAGTCATGGAGATCTATTGTTCTATTAAAGTTTTTCATAAGTTTTCAAAAATTCAAATCAGTAAGACATAACTAGTAATTCTTTTTATATAAGCCTAAGTTTTTATTAAAGAAACAGAAGTATTATACCGATTACAGATTCGTCAATTCCCCAATATTGCAACTCTTCTTCAAACTGGGATCCACAAACATCTGTTGGACAATGGATTTTACCTGAGAAGATAAATAAGGAAGTTTATTTGCCATCCTAAACCTGCTATAGTATAAAAGATAAAATATAAACGAATTAAATTATACAAATTATAAATAAAAAAAAAATAAAAAAAATAAGGATAATAAATAGTAGGTGTAGGGTAGCAACATAGAAAGAAACAAGAATAAACTCAGTTTTCAAATGTAGCGAAATTTTGTAAATATAGATTATAGTAATATAGCAAACAGATAAAACAGACTTTACCTAATCTATAGTAATTCAAAATGTATGGAAACCATAAAGGATTTCGATCGAAGAAGAATTCATCAGTATTAGGATCGTAGTCAGGACTTTGGGCTTTTTTCTGGGTAGCCCAATATAACCGTGTCTCCGGTGCAAATGCTAGTGTACTGGCCATGATTTCATGTCGATATCCACCAACGTTAAATATAATTCTTTCATCCGATTTCATACCATTACGATTGTTACTGGAATTCTTTCGCTCTCTCTAGAAAGGAACAACAGATGTTTTTGGAAATGCTTGCAACTAAGTAGATTTTAAAAATAAAAAAAAATCTGTTTTAAAAATATCTATTTTTTGGTAAATTACTACCATCTTGCCGAAAATTTGATTTTAAATCTATTAATTGATTATCTTCATTGTTTGCTTTTAAAGATAAAATTCCTTAAATCCCATTTTCGTATTCTTTCACAGATTGGCTTTCTGAATAACGCTCCGTAGGATGCTTCTCCTGATTGGCCCGTTATAATTGTCCCGCTCGCAATTTATAAGAATTTTTTATAAAGAAAGCTTTGTGCAATAAAAAGTTAAAATTATAACAAAACAATATTCTGTTCCTTTTTTTCTCTCAATCCTAAGGGGATTTATTATCTAATAAAAGGAAAATATATATTAAAAATGATCAAACTCACTTGGGGATATCGTTTTCTTAATACCAATGAAATACATAGAACAATTAATTAACTTTACTTAAACTTTTACCTTAGTTTCGAGGTTGCTTAAATCCCTAACTTAGTTTATAATATCACTTGCCAATACTGCAATGTTTTCTTATTACGGCAAAACATATCGCCTCCTTAAAGTTAGAGCTTGCTAGTAACTAGATATTAGGGAAGTGAGTATCTCATTCAAGGCAATCTGCAGTTAGTGACAATCTTTTGAGAAGCAACAAAGCATCGATTTTGGTGGCAAAAGATAAGTCAGATTTGAATAGATTGAGATCATTTACACTTCTCTTGGTATTCTAGTTGTTTTCAGGTACACCTAAGAGAAAATATTTATAGTTCAATAGAGTTATAATATCTTTTAATAGTGTATTTACCGATTTAACTGAAGTATTGTTATTTAAAATGTTTTAAACTTAATTCGAGTTCAATTTTTTTGTATAAATACGAGATTATGGTAGCGTCGACTACCGAAATATATGCGAAAAAATTAAATAAATGAATAATACTTCAAAGAGCCAATATCAGAGTAGCCTAGAAATCCAATATCTTTTTTCTTTCTCCAAAATACATAAACAACTAGAGTAACAAAAAAGAGCTTGGTACACCTTTACCAAAAAAATATCCTGTAGTCAATTTCATGAAAAAGTAGTCATCCGTTTCAATACAACGAATCAAATCTCACGAAATAAGTTTTTAAAAAGATGATGTCCTTATTTTATAAACAAGCATATTGATTACGTTCGAAGCACGTGCGTTCAGTTGGTTTTTTCAGTAAAAAATAATTGTAAAAAATTGCAGGAAAAAGAAACTAAAAATAAAACAACCTTTACTCAACCTCAAGTTCGCACCTCGTAGCTGGGCAGCGAATCACGGCAAAGTTCAAATTTTACTCGATTGTTCAAGTTTTCTACGAGTTCATTAGTAATAAATGAGACAATAATTTAAAAAACATTCTCTGCGCGAGTAACAAATAATATCAAATCATATTGTTGAAAGACGTATATGGATAACTATACTATGATCTGTTTTAAAATTTTGAACTTATTGAATGTTATATTTTTCAAATTTGATGGCTAGATCAGAATTTGTTAGCGAGTAACTATATCAAGTTCTTTAATATGGTGGCTGATATAAAAGATTGTCAGGGCTCGAAACTAGATTAGTTTAAAATAGCTGGCTATTGTCAAGTTTGTGGCACTAAGTAATATGGTGAGTATGGCGAGCATGAGTAATATGAATTTTTTGTTCTTAGATAGAAAATATTGTTTTATTTAGAGGGGTATATAAATTTGTTGCCAAGATAAATATTATCATTTTTTATGTAAAATTTTAAACTTAGATTATTATATCATAGTCTATAGATAAATACTTAGTCTGAAGTGGTTGTAATTTTCTACTAAAACTTTTATAGCTTGATGTCTTACTGGGACAATTATTGCTAAATATTTTGCAACTTTAAGGGGTCGATTATATGAGGCGTTCTGTTTCGGTTAACGAGGGTTTACAACGTTTTGTCGTAGATGATATTTCTAAATTTCCTACTTAAAAAAGTTTTGTTAATGTAATAAAAGCTCTAAGTGGAGAGCCCATCCCGGGATGAAATTCTCTCATATAATCAACAGTATAATTGAGTATTCTTTTGAGTATCTTCTATATCTTTGGGTGAGCATTCCCACATATCCCAGTCAATAAATAAGTATGATATGTGTGTCATTTGCTTTGGTGGTATCAAGTTGACTGGCCGGTTTTAGACTTGATACTGCTGGACCCACCTTCGTTCTAAATTCCAATAAAGGCTGCTGTTCTGTTGATCTGCAGATGAAATTCTATCATAGGTAGAGGGGCTTCGGTCTTTAGGGAGTAACGACCCTATTTATAACTTCAGTTAACATGATATTGTAGAAAAAGGTATTATGAGGTTTTTCATTTAGGAAAATAATGTTACAGATTAACCCTGATAATTTGTTCAGGGGGGAATCTTTCTTGTATAGTGTATGTATTTTGATTGTGTCTGGTAATAAGTTTTTGTTCTAATTGGAACTAGGAAAAGTTATATTGAGCGTAGGTGACTTTAAACAGGTTTGCATTATTATGGAGTAGAAGAGAATTGGTTCTTTATAATATTTTATTTGTAATTTTTGATGTGAAAGAAAAACCTTTAACTACGTTTAAAGACACTGTTGCAGCTAAGTTAAAAAGCAGAATAGCAGTTAAAGTTAGTTGTTTTATATGTCAATATGACTAAAACTTGGCACGATGAAAACATTTTTAAAGCTTTAAAATTTCCTACAGAGTACAAAAGCACTCATATTTTTAGGACAAAAAGTCAAAATAGAGGACGAACAGCAGGGGGCATAATCATTCTTTATAAACATTCACTTGATAGTTTGATTTCAATACATGACAAAGCATCTGAGAATATTTTATGGGTAAAGTTAAAACAATCGAAAAATTAAGAGTTTATCTATATTGCTGCAGCATACAATAGTCCACAATATTCTAAGACTACGAAAAAAGACAAAAATTTATTTTTTGAAATTCGTCAAAAAATGTTAACATTCTCTTCCTCAGATTTAGTTTTTATAGGAGGCGACTTTAATTGTAGAGTTGGATCAAAACCTGACTTTATTAGCAAAAACAATGACAGCTTTTTATCTTTTCCTGCAAACTATGAACCTGATCAAATACTAACAGAAAGAAATAACGAAGATATATCAACTAAAAAATGAAGAGGAATGAAGAGGACATTAATATTTTACCACAAACTCAAGGCAAAGATGATATTGATAATTTTCTTTTCCTGCATTGAAAAAAATATTATTGATATTGCTACTAATAACTTTAAACAAATACCTAAGAAAAGAAAATTACCTGAAAAACAAAAGAAGGGACAAAAGTGCTTTAATGAAAAATGCATAAGTTTACTTCGGGATCTAAGGAGAACGACAAAAGCACTCAATAGAAACCCTAAAAGCTCATATCTAAGAGGCAAATATTTCTCGAAACATTCCAAATATGTGAACAGTTTCATATGAATGAATGATATATTTTTGGTATGAAGACTTATACAAGTCCATAGTCCAAGTACGTAGAATCATATTACAGAAAAATTCAAAATAAAACATTTTTTTCCTTGTTTAGCATAATTGTGCAACATCGATTCTATGTTTATACATTTTTCTTTTTCAAAGTTGTTATATTTGTGAGAATGTGGAATATCGTTTTTGACTTTATCTTTACCTTTTTAGCTAAGAAGATTCGCATATACTTACAAATTACACAATTAATATTTAGATAAATAAAAACTAGGTGTGATAATTTTTAATGTGGGAGATTACAGGGTTTACATGTGGGTTTATATGTGGGTTTACTTGCATAAACCTAGTTAGTTTTATTTTTAACTCAGTATTCAACAACATCGAACTTTTTTATTTTTTTTTTAATTTAGCGTGGGGGATTGTTTTTGTTTTTTTTAAATTTAAATTATCTTAAATTATTTTTTGGAATTTTTTTGTATTTAATAAGTTACAATCTAATCTCTCTATAATCTGTTAATGATGAAAGAGATAACAAGAAGTTTAATATAAGATGACATATTTATACGGATATTTCGTTTCAGCGACTGCTATATATTATCAACGTGAGTAAAAATGACCGTGTTCATAATTCTTGTTTAACGTAATTAAAAAGACATATAGTGCATGACATGGGACAAAGCTATGGACAAGTAACAAACAAAAGTACATTAGAGACAATAAAACTAACAATATAAGACAAAACAAATTTAAGTAATACTTGTTTGTAATAATTATGTAAGACAATTATGTAATACTATAGTTTCTAGGACAACCGCACTATGAATAAAGAAAGAGAATAGATAGAAACAAGTATTACAAACATTTTTTGTTAATGTTTTCATCTTCAACACCTACGTCGTTCCCGGACCTTTATGTCTCTTTGTCGGCAATAAAGGCCCTGACACAGAGTAACAAAATTCATCAAATTTCGAAAAATATTTTGCCACAAGTAACCCAAATAGTTTTTCGCGAGTAAAACTTAAAGCCATGTATAACGGATAAAACAAAAACTAATATAGCGAAATGTTGTATATGTTAGAATTGACTTTAGATTTTTTCACTTAACGTTGTAAGGCTTATGCTACGAAAATTGCAAGCCTTAACACTTTTAGTTGTTTACATTACTTTCATAAGGCAAAAAAACGCAATTACTACTATTCTATTGTTGCTATATGTTCATTTCTAAGCTTAAATTTAGGAATCCAAATTTAGATTATGTTTTTGTACGTTTATAATTATCTTTTCTTTTAGTAAACAAGATTATTATTGTGCTTTAAGGACCTTTAATCTTGTATAATTAATAAAAAGTACAGGGTGAAATAAGTAATGACATATTATAAATGGTATTCGCAAATGTACTATACAATGTACAGTATAGTACAAATATTAAGCAATTACTAGATTTTTTTTCATTTTCAAAAAGTATAACATAATATAATAAAAAAAAGTTATAAGAGAAACTTTGACATAATAATCTAAGTTTAAAATAAGACATAAAAAATAAATAATATTTCTCTTGACAATAAATTCAAAAAATTTATTTTATTTTCGGAAAGCTGTATAAAAGTCGTACTGAATATTCTTTATATTGTCAATACCAGCCTAGTCCCAGATAGAAAGATAGAGATAGATAGATATCTTTAGTTTAACACCGTTGTAAGCACGAAGCACCACCTGATTTAGACTGACGACTTCAGGTTCTTACTGCTTAATAGACTAGACTATCTAAGTAGCTTTATTATAATTCCCTATGGTTTTATGTTATGTCAGAACAAATGGTCCGACACTGGTAGTCCAGTGTTAGGAATTGACCACACCACCTTTGAATCGCAAATCCGATTCTTTAATAGTTGGACTATAGCAACTGCAAACTACCAATAAGCAGCGGCTTCGGTAATATCTATCTCATGTTTTTTATATTTGTTATGTTTTTATCTTTACATACTTCCTTGCATTAATCTAGTTTCAAGAGTTTTTCGTCATGATAGTAATTAATTAAAATAATTGTAGTAGTTTTCCTGTTTGTAGGGTTTGGAAGTATCTAAATAAGGATGGTAGCCAAATAAAAAAGTCATAATTTACAAGCCTATGCTTTCGAATAGTTTCTAAAAATTGAATGTGAAAAAAATAGACTAAAATAATGAATCTCAATTTAGCCTGTTGGAGAATGATCTATTTTTAAGGTATTTCTTTTTGCTATGTTATACAAAACTTTGGAAGATTTAAAATCAACAGAAACACTTTCCAATCGCCCAATCAAAGTTATGAAATCTTTCTTAAAGTCTAAGCAATTTAGTCTAAAAGTATAATTTTCCCACCATATTTTCAAACTATGCTCAAAAGTTTTAGAAAACATATAAAATGGGGTTTCACACAACCTTAAAACCCTCCAACCCTTCTGTCTATGAACGTTCGCATCATAATCATTTTTAAGCTCTATCTGAATTCTAAAAACGCATGCGCATTAGAATTAGAATTTACAGACTTTCTTATTATTAAAACAAAAATTCTTGGTAAACGATACTTGTTCCTAGTCTTTCCTCAGAGAACTTTTCCTGCGAATGTGCATTGACCAAGCTTTATCGTTATCTATATTCGTAGCCTAGATTATTGGAAAAAACATTGATCATCAAAATAATACTTTTTGAATTAAATAAAAATATATGTTATGGATTTGAGAGATTCGACTGTCAATCGACATACGCTTAGTATAATATAAGTTAACAAAGTGGGACTCCAGTTGGTAAGAGCGTTCATGACGTAATAAGAAGACCGTGGGTAGAAATTTTCTAGGTTTTTTTATTTAATTAAAAGCTATTGGGTCTAATTATAAAAGAGAATTTCGTCCCGGGATGAAACTTGAACGCAGCTATGTGTCTGAATTTATGTAAGAGCAATAAGCCTCAGAAGCCTCAATTTTCAAAATTTAAGAACATCATAAGAACATGTCGGGACTGAAGTTCTAAATTGATAATTTTAAGAACTAGCAACAAAAATAGCAATGTAGGTTAAATCTGACTAAATATAAGAACGACGATGCCCATATAATTAAAAACACATGAAAAGCTCAGTAACTAAACTTTTATTGACACAGTAGATCTAATTTAACTAGATACTTTTTATGAATTCAACAAAAAAGCAAAAGCAAAATAAAAATCTTGATCTAGGAAAATAAGCGCAACCCAGCCCTAAAGTAGATTTTTTTACTTTAAAGGAAGAAAGTAATGCGGAAGAAACTTTCGCGAGGAGAAAAATTCGCGAAATTAAGGGAATTAACTTTCGCGAATTGCTTCTTTTGTCATTTTTCGCGAGTTTGCACAAAAAGAAAAATAAACACATTAATTTGGTAAGAAAAACGTTTTTTAATTAATAAGTCGAGACAAGATTAAAAAAATCTTGTTTTCACGAGAAGAAACTTTCCCCAAAGCTCAACAAAAATACTATTTTTCACGTGCTCGAACTTTCGCGAATTTCTCGAAATTCGCAAAAAACGCGAAAGTTTCTTCCGCATTACTTTCTTCCTTTAAAGTAATGATCAGATATAGGAACAAAATAAAACTGAATAAGAAAAATTGAGCCTAATTTTGGGTTAAATGCTAAAAACAGTGAGACGCAACTCCAACTTTAACTGTTCTTACAAGAAAAAACAGAATGTATTATATTCAAGTTTTCATTTCTAAAAGGATATAATAACATTCTATTGACATACATCCCAGAGTTTCATTTTTTGAAAGAAAATTTATTTTGATTACAGGGAAACAACTTCAATTCCAACTCGGAAAATGTAAATATGTAAATAAATGTAAATATTTTACTTGGATGGGGCTATTGAACGTTGTTATTTTTTCTTTATTTGTTTCTTTTCGAAATGAAAACTTGAATCAAAGAGTTATTGAATAAGAACATTTTTTTTTCCTTGAGGCTCAATGTTCTTATATTTCTTTACTAATTTTTCATGTTCGAATATTTAATATTCGAATGTTTTAAAGTTCTGAAGAAATTGTTTGTTTATAAATATCGTAAATATATTACAGTAGTACTTTTTTTTTTGGTATCAGAAGAACAAAAATATTTGATTTGAGCCTCGTTTGTTCTTATTTTACATTCATATTTGATCCAGCATAGGATGTTCTTAGCTATGTTCTTATTTTTTTGTATATAATGTTTGAGCTTCGTTTGTTCTTAGCTATGTTCTTAACTTTATAATTTTTGGCTCCAGCCTTAGCTTGTTCTATTACAGGCTCGTGTTCTTATAAAGTTGTTCTTACTCAGAAAAAAGAGTGTATATCATATAATATAATTCATTTATACATATTCTTAATCTATTTGGGTGGGTTTATATATATGGGAGGGAGCGTTTCAGGTGTTGTCCATACATAGGGGAGCATATGCAGTTGGGGTTTCAACTTTGATGAGCTAGTACATGGAGTGGCTTGTATTCAAGAGGGAATGGGTTGGGCTTATAGTCAGATGTTTACTATAAATTAAGATACCTGCGATATACTAAAATACCCTTTGTACGCCAAGATATACCTCAGAAACAGATACCTCCATTTACTAAGATATTTTTGAGATTTACAATCAGGGAAACAATAAAAAAGAAAAACTAGCAATTCCTACCAAAATTCACTTTTTCAAAATTAAGTTGAGTAGCTATTTTCTTCGTTTTGCCGCCTTTAAGTGGAAAAAGGAAAGCCATCCCATTAAGACTGGATAGTAGGCTGGTTTAACGTCTATAAGTTGAGCGAGCTAATAGCTCGAGTATAAGTTGAGCGAGCTAATAGATCGAGCCAATATATCGTTTTTTCATAAATTATTACAGACGGTTTTACTAAAATTGATTAAAACATTTGATATTCCCATGATATTTTACCTTAATCTAAACTAAAGAATATGAACAACTTCTAACCTGAGCTTGTAGTGAACTCAATGGGAACGGGTGAAGGTTTCTTGATACTGACATGATAAATATTGGTCTACTAGTATTGTTTCCCTGGTGAATATAGTTGTCTATTCTTTAAATTTAATTATTTTTTCGTTACTAGGAATTCATTTCTCTTTTTTTGTTACAGAAAAATATTAGTATAGTTTCCTCAATATCTTGTATATGATATTTGTTTTTGCATATATAACACTTATTTGCTTATTGTGTTTTTTAATTTTTCTATTTTTTTACACATTTAAGGACCCGTATATCATTTACTTTAATTCAGGGGTTACCAATATAAAAAGATTTTATTATTTAGAATAGATATTGATGTCTAATTTTTTTTAAATCACCCCCGTTATTGTTTACATTATTTTGTTCTATTTCACAACAAAAGTAACTGTTGTTCTTTTTTGTTGTTTTTTGTTACAAATTTTTTACAGATTTTTTTTATTTTTCCTTCTAAAATACGAATTTATAAATAATAAAGTGAAATAAGTAATAAAAAGGAATAAGAAAATAAAAAAGAGCACAGACACTAACATAAAATTAACTTAATTGTAAATTAACATTGGAAATAAGGCAGATGTTTAAAAAATTTAAAGACCAACTCTTTCGCTTCTTTCGTAGTTATGTAGGTTTTAAAAAAGTTTTTAATTTTTTTTTAATAAAAGAAATATACATAAGACAAATATACATAGGGTGTTAAAAGCTACTTTCGGAAACACTTAAAATAATCCTCATTGTTTAATAGAAAAACTCGCTCTTCTAGAAAATCAACGTGTAACATCATCGTCCGATTGTCCCCATTGATCCAATTGTTCGCTCATTATAAATATATATTCGTGCGAGTAAGACATGTTTATATTACAAATTAGTTTACGGATGTTTGAAAGTTTTTTAGAGCAAGTATCTTTTTTTTATTTGGATATTTGTCTTGGCTATTGGTATTCGAACTAGATTTATAAATTTATCATCTGCAATCTAACAAACTTTATCAATAGACGTTGGATCACTGTTACTGACAAATTTTGTATCAAAATATTTTGTCAGCTATATTTACAAATCACACAAAGTTATAGACAATCACAACAATTAAATTAATTAACTTTATGATATATTCAAATTAGAAAGATCATGAATGATACATTTTTAGAAGCATTGTGTCATTTAATGTCAATCACTGCTAATAAAGTTTTAGCTTGTTTAAATAAAAAACGGTGCGCTTCCAACTGGGACATTGAGTCAGTTCAAGATTATCTTTTTGCCTTGTCTACTCAAAATATAATTGATGCGGAGTAACATCGTTGACCTCTGTCATGAATATAGTATCTCTATATCTTCTGACAGTGAAAAAACTATTACCTTATCTCCTGTCGTTGAAACGCTGGCTACACCTCAATTATCTGAGGATACAGATCAAACACCTATGACCATGAACACGAACAATTTACATTAAGTTTCAAACTTACCGAAAGAGCTCATAACAAGTTTATCAAAGCTAAACTCTCGAATAGACCAGTTAGAGAATTTAGCTAAAAAGAAGGGTTCTGTAGAAAAGACCACAACTTTCATTTACTTTGGCAAAGGATTGCGTTTAGGCTCGTGGTAGGCCAGCTGTTTTAAGAAGAGTTTCACCGTCGACTAGTGGACAAGTGGTTTCCGGTGAGATTAGTATAAACTTGAATTTCAAAAACATGTTAGTAAGTTTTGGCATTTCTCAGTCTGTTCTTGTTTGTCTATTAATTTGAAAACCACTGGTCTACTGGCCTTACGGTCAAACCTCTGTTGAAATCACTGGCTTGAAACTGGCCTTGTCTAATTTAGGCCTGTATATTAGCAATGTAGGCATTTCATCAACTTGTTTGAATTATAACGATGAATTAGCAGTTTTATGGCTATGATCTCTAGCTTTTTGTGTTCGATACTGCTATGATGTCAAAAACTACTGGGCTACTGGCCTTACGGTTAAAACTCTGTTAAAACCACTAGCCTGACACTAGCCTTGTCTAATCCTTAGCATTGTAGGCCTTTTGTACGGGCCTAATTGTCGTAATTTTAATCATGATGTTGAGTTACTGTTAATAAACTGTTAATATTTTATGAATAAAATAGAAAAATAAAATTCTATATATTATAGAATTAGACAAGAATATCATCGTTTTGTTTTTCCTTTAAAAATGAATTCGCTTCTAGTATTTTTATTTCTTATTAAATTATGTGCTGAAGTCAGCATTTTTTAATTATTTATTTAGATTGTTGATCCGCTGAAAACCGGATAATAGTCTAAATAACGCTTATACAACTTACTACATTCAAATTTTAACAATAGTCGTTTTTTAAGAAAATTTAACAAAAATTCGAAGGTTTTGCTGAGGTCAGCAAAAAATTAATGACGTCACTAAATTTTTTTTAGATAAAATAGTTTCTGTACCTTTAGGTAATATGTGTATAAAGTTTTATTACTCTTGCATTTATTACAAATTTTAATGAGGGAGTGGTCCTTTGATTGGAGGTCCCCAATCAACCAAAAAAGAGCCACAAAAAAGCCCATACGGAATAGGGTTAACATGGTATGTTTCCTGTTTCCTTTAAAAAAGATTCTTTCAATATGCCTTCATGAGAGTAATTTCTTTTCTAGCCTTCAAATAGTCCATCAAGATGAAACCGCAACCGATAGTTATGCAAGTGAGAGTCGATACTTTGAAGTCAAGGATTTAGGGGTTTTTCGGAAGCACATTTTATCTTGAGGGCAAAAGTACCATACTCCAATAACTTCTTTAAAATAAGTCATATGGCCATAACATTTTGCCAGGTAGTAGGTAGTAATGGAAAACTTTCAAAACTAACTGACTAAAAAAATTTAATTGACCACACCAAGCATGATGACGTCATCATTTCCATGGAAACCGACAAAAAAAAGTATTTTTGCTATAAAATCCGACAAAATAGGTTTTAAATGAAATTTTTAGTATATTTACATTAAATAAGCCTTAAAAAAGGGGTTAAATTATGCATTATAATTATGTCGAATAACAAAATTATTTTATAATTATTCAGAAATTAAAGAAATCTTTTGTTTAAGCAAAGTTCCACTGGATGGATAGTAATAATTTTATGCAGAAATTCTCTTTACCCTTTATTTCAAAATCCCGAAAAATCCCGTGAACAAAAATAGAAAAAAGTTAGGTTGTAACTTAACAAAGTTATAACTCATACTCAAAACCCTTTTTGTATAAATAACTTCTGGGTTGCAACAACTTAAACTTAATTTTTAATTCTAGTAAATATCAAACTTTGTCTTTCATGAGATCTGTTTTTTGTACTTTTTAATTCCCTGTCTTCTTTCACTTACATACATGTAAATGTGTTTAATATAAGCAAGCATCTTTATTTTAGGTGCGAGGTTAGTAGTGGTGTGTGTAAATTATTATACACTGTGGAAATAAGTTTGCTAAGTTAACAAAATGTTGGAGAACGTACTGAAAGTAGTCGAACGATCGTATTAACTAGAAGTAGGTTGTATAGGTTAGGTTAAAATAAATAAAAAGTACAATTTTTTGGAAGACACTAGTTACTCTTTTTTATTTTTAGCAATATTTCGAGAACCTTAAACGTGACCTTCTCGTCGTCAGGCTAATGTAGATAGGTCACCGTTCTCGAAATATTGCTAAAAATAAAAAAGAGTAACTAGTGTCTTCCATAAACTGTCAAATAAATTCTTTTTTTTTATTTTAACTACACTCCTACATGATGTTACTTTAAGAAGTTGTGTTTACCCTATTCAGGGTGGAGGGAGGTGGGAGGGTGGGGTTATTTTACCCCTTTCCATCAAAACTTTTTTATGTATCTCTTAAACTAAATTCCCTTTAACCCTAAGACTTTTTGACGTTTATGGTTTATCCGTTATAAACCATCTGAGCAAAATCATGGTCATGTGACCTATTTTTTTCATTTTTTGAAAGTAGAAGTGTAGGGCATACTTCATGCGAAATTTCAAAGTGTATGAACAAATGTCAAAATCTAGGCAGGGGGTAGTTTTACCCCGTCCCACCCAGTCATGGTCATAAAAAAGCCCACCCAGAATAGGGTTAAAATAAATTCAAAATAAAATTCAAAATAATATATTCTCTTTGTTCATTTAATATTCCATATATTCATATTACTAATATAAAGCTCTATTAATATAATATCGAGCACTATAAAATAACTGTACAATCTTTTACACAATCCTTTATTGTATCTTCTTTCTATATAGATAATATAAAGTTTTGTCTATATAATTTTAAGAGCAATTCCTTAGCAGTAACAGTTTTGCTGTAAGACAGTTACAGTATCTTTCATCGTATTTAACAAAAAACAACAACAGTAGCATGAACTTCTTGTTCTACCACACGTTTAAGACATTATATAATTTTCTTTAAAATATCTGGTTCACCTTGCTTTATATCATTCAGCGTTTGATCTACACCAATACTAATTTTGTTGATATTTTTCTTAAATACAAGTTCTTTTCGAAAGAGATGCATTTTCTAATAGTTTGCTAAACAATTACCCGTCCACAACAATTATGTGGTGATAATATAGTGTTACAGAGAGTGTTACAAATTGTCTTAGGGATTTAGACAGTGAAAAGATTTCACATTTTCTATTATAACCAGTTACTCCAGCAGCTGAGTTAAGTTGAGTATACATTTGTATCAGCCCTCATTTTTTTTCTGATTCTATAAATATATGGCATACTCTATCTGAAACACTTTGGCACATGTTCTGGTTGGTGATCAAATGTGTATATTTTGGCATGGAAGTCACGTGAGGGGTCAGGGTGAATCAAAACTAATTATTTTCAAATGTAATGTTTGAGTGTCTTGAAAACGTTGGGTACCCGATATTGGGCTAATCTTTTTTTATATATTTTTTATCAAAAAATGCTAAGAATAATTTTTTTTCCCATATTTTCCGAAAAATAAAATAAATTATGCAAAAATAATATCATGTTACCAATCTAAGTTAGTATCAGGCGCTAAAATAATAATTCTAAACTAAGTATGGAGTAATGTATGTATTTTTTTTCAAATAATTTTACCCCTAGGATTTGTCTTATTTGCGTTCTACCACTAATAAAAGTACAAATTTACAAAAATAACAACCAAATATCAACATTTTATGTTTTAAAGCCTCAGTTATCATTTTTACAAACTGTTTCATTTGCAGAATTGACAACAGCTATTCTTTTTCGACACCAATTACATGGAATTAGGAAATCGTCTGTTAGTGTTGCTTTCTTAGTGAACTTGGGAATTAATAAGTCATTTTCATTCTTCTTGTATACGTATTCTAACGGGTCTAAATCATGCTGTCAATTGTAAGGGGCTGTTAACCATCTGTGGGTTTGAATAAAGGAACGTTGGATGTGTAATACTACGGAAGCTGTTGTCAATGCCAGATTCTCGAGGTTGAAGTCAAACTTTCTGTTGCGATATTGCTGGAAACGTAATTCATCAAATGCACTTACATTGGAGCCTTTATTTGTGACACAATTTACTAAATACTCTTCTACTGAAAGTAACATCGTGTCATCTAGAGTCGTTTTACTAAAGCTTTGAAGCTGTTCTCAAAATGTTTCAGCGTTATTGAGAGCTTTCGTTTTAGTACTAATCTTGCTTGTTGTATCACATCATGTTAAAGCTTGAACAGCGGGTAAAATGCCGACAAGATTTGAATCCATATTTACTACTAAGTTATGTAAAGGAACAGCTCGTTCGGTGTCAGGTTGCAAGTCAAAAGATTGATTTATTAAAAATATGCATGGTTTACCATCTACATGCAAAAATATATTATTATTATCTGACACTATTCCGTCTCAATGTCAGATTAAGCATAAGCTCATAATACTACAAACTCGTAAACCAGTGCGCTTTTATAAGAAGCTAAAAGAGGCACTGGGCACATGCGATTGAACTCTATAAATTCCTCAAAATATGGCCAATATATGGCCATATTTTCAGGCTGATGTCTGGCCAGACATATTAAAAAAAATCAATTACGGTAAAATTATAAATTTAGATTTAAAATCTGGTCGCGACTGTTTTTACTAAAGTAAAGTTTAGCTAGCGTCAAAGATATTTTTTTCAAAACAAGAGATAAAAATTGTTTGTT
>JAYJMI010259965.1:0-17767 GCA_036873855.1 Sarsia tubulosa
TGGTCGAGCTGTGCGTGGATGAAGGCTTGCATGTCCTCGGGTGCGAGTGGTTTGAGCTCTCCTGACCAGGTGATACGTGAGTTGATATCGGCGTTGACGGAGAGTTGTAGTTTATCGCGTAGGCAGGGATGGGCGATGAGGATGAGGTTGTGGTTCTTGGGGAAGTCTTCGAGTAGGAGCCTGATTTTGCGTAGGCATTCGATGGGCATGTAGTGGGCGTCGTCGATGACGGGTGCGATCATCTTTCCGGATCGGTTGAGCCTATGTGCTTCGTCGATGAGTTGTCGTTCGCAGCGGTAGTCGCCGCCTTCGAAGTCTATTTGAAAGGCTTCGCAGAGGATGCGTAGGATGCTGTGGTAGGTGTGTAGGGTTCGAGAGACCACGGGTACGGCGAGGCGTTTGACGTCGTGTGTTTTGAGGGCTTCTTTGATGACGGTTTTGCCCGTTCCTGGTTGGCCGATCAGGAGTGTGAGTCCGTGCATCTGGCATTGGCTGAGGATGACGTCGAAGGCGCGTTGCTGTTGTGGGAGCAAAGTGGGTTCTTTGCGTGTGAAGGGCGTTTCTTTGACGCCGAAGTATGCGTTGATCATAAGAATTAAGAGTTAGTGATTTTTGTGTAGTGGTGAGCGGTCGTTTGCTAGGAAGTCGACGGGGCGTGCGATACCGGTTCGGTGTCCTTTGTAGTAGACGATGACTGTGCCGGTCTTTTGCCTGTCGTAGCGCACTTGTATTTTGCGTGAGTGCAGATCGACGGGTGCTTCGTAGCGGATACTGTTGATTTGGAAGGTGTTGTCGGGGCGCACGCTGCGTTGGACTTCGATGTAGAAGAGTTCGTCGCCTGAGCCGTTGGGCGGGAGGAAACGGATACGTGTTCGATCGATGCCGAAACGGTCGATGGGCTTCATCCCGAGAGTGCTGTGGGTGCGGCAGTTGTAGTCTTCTTCGACCCAGATAATGAACTGTTTGTTGAGTGCTTCGAGGCTGGAGAGGTCGAGTTCTTTGGCTAGGAACTGATCGCGCACGGTGCGGAAGAAGCGTTCTATTTTACCTTTGGCGGCTCCGTCGCGCACGGGTGTGTGGCACAGGAGTGTGCCGATTCGGGTGCAGATATTGCTGATCTCGATGGAGGCGTAGTTGGAGCCGTTGTCGACGTAGAGTTGTTCGGGTATGCCGCGTTTGTAGAGTGCGGTTTGGAAGGCGGTGATGAGGTTGGCGATGTTGTCTGCAAAGAAGAACTCGCCGTGGCAGAGGACTCGTGAGGCGTCGTCGATGAAGGCGATGAGTTTGACTTGGGTCTTGGTTTTACCGTTGGTGGCGTAGGGGCCGAAGAGTGTGTCGGCTTGCCAGCACTCGTTGGCGAAGGCTTTGGAGAAGGCGAGTCGTCGCTTGCTTTTGACTTCGCTGTGGGGCTTGAGCAGTTCGTGTTCTTTGACGATGCGGCGGAAGGTGTTGGGAGCGACTTCTTCGCGTCTCAGCAGGCCATCTTCGATACAGGTTCGGTAGATCAGTGAGACCGTGTAACTTTTGCTACGGAACTTTGGGATGACTTTTTCGATCGCTTCGAGCAAGTGCTCTGGGCTGACTTTACGAGGCACGCCTTTGTCGCTGCGGGGCTTGGAGAGCATGGCAGTGGTGCCACTGATTTTATAACGGTAGAGCCATGTGGAGATGGTTCTCCATGTGAACTTGTGCGGGTGGCCGTCTTCGTCTTCGAAGCTTTGCTCGCTGACGGCTCGGATGCGTTGACGCATGGTGTTACCTTCGGCGAACTCGACTGCGCCGAGGACCTTCATTTTGAGATATGCACTGGGTCGTTTTTTCATGATGTGTTTGGTTTACGCCGTCGGAATTGACGACCCCGAAGACCCTTGTGGTTATGATGACCGGTGGTGGTGTGTTATCTGCTGTGGTTGCTATTACATGAATCGTTGGGGCTGAGGGTGCTTTTAAGAGTGGGGGAATACGGGAGCTTGGAAGTGTTGTTGAAAGGCCTGTATTGGGTCGACTGGGCCGAAGGCTTGATCGAGGTGGGCGATGAGTTGCAGTCGTGGTTCTGAGAAGTGGCACTCGGGCGGGTCTGTTGATCGGTAGAGCCAGTGGCGTAAATGCGTTTGATGGATTTTGAGGTGCCGCCAAATGCGATAAGCAGTGCTGAGGGAGAACTGCCTAGCTCCTTGTTGCCATGCATCATGGATACAGCCGACACACGATAGAATCGCGCTCAGAAGTTTGCTCAGAGCTGTGGAACCGAGGCTGCGCTGTGGAAGCACGCTCGCTTCGAAGATGGCAAAGGAGTGACCGCAGCCCGGACGTTGTCCTCGATTCGAGCAGCGAATGCGCTGGCCGCGATCAATCGGGGTGCAGCCCTGCTGGGCCGGGTCATTGCCATAGAGCAAGCCATTGCGAATCAGACAGGCCGATAGGCCACAATGCGGACAGTCCAATAGTTTGAGCTTGTCGAAGAGTTGATCGCGATGTGCTGGCCCCTTGAAGAATCGTGGCAACTCAAGCTTTGGCAAGGTAGCGGTAGAAGGCAGTTTTCCCGATGCCCAGACGCGTGCAGATCTCTCCAATTGAAATACTGCGATCTTTGTGCATGGCTCTGAGTTGGCGAATTCCCGCTGTGTCCAGCTTGGGAGGACGTCCGCCGTTGCGGCCTCTAGCTCGTGCCGCACTCAGCCCAGCCAGCGTTCGTTCACGGATTAAACCGCGCTCGAACTCTGCCAATGCTGCAAATAGATGAAAGACGAGTTTACCTGCGTGGTGACTGGTGTCGATCTGCTCGCTGAGGCTGTGAAGGGCGATGCCTTGCTCACTCAACCACTCTGTCCATGTGATCAAGTCGCGAAGTGATCGTCCCAATCGATCTAGCCGCCAGACAATCAGAGTGTCGCCTGAGCGCAGGCAATCTCGTAAGCGATCCAGTTCCGGGCGTTTTGCCTTCGTTCCGCTGATCTTATCGCAGTAGATGCGTTTACATCCAGCCTGTTGGAGTGCATCGACCTGCGAGTCGAGCGACTGTTCATGTGTCGAAACCCGCGCATAACCAATACGCAGACCTGTCTTGTGAGGTGGGGATATATCCATCCTGAAAAGCCATGTCCTGTGGTTCGGTAACGACAACTTGTTTTAGGAACTGGATTAAGCTCTCAGGTGGGGCTCAAATCGGTGATTACGAAAGTGAACCTTCTGTTGTTCCAAAAACCCTACTTTTAGGAACTGCAAACGCCCTGCCAGATAGTGCCGAATTAATGAAAACAACAAACTCAGATCTATGATCTCTATTGGAGAGCAAGATACATCAATCAGACGACCGCTTCGTGGTTTTTAACACTTAGGTGAACAGGACAAGATAGGTTACCCTCAAGGCTATCAAATTAAGCGTGTCAGTCAATCTGGCCACATCTCTCATCAAGGCTCAAATTTTTATCTAAGTGAGATCTACGCAGGTTGTAGCGTTGGCTTGTTTGAAAACTTGTCTGGCATTACGGAACTGCATTATGCGAACCTGCACCTGGGGAATCTAGAGTTTGACAGCAAGGATTCGTGGCGGCCGAAGGCTTTAATCATCAAGCCCAATCAAGAGCCCAGAGGTTCAAAGCCTACATGAATAAACCTATGCACGACATCCTTCCAACTAAGTCCTTCGCTTCGCTCCGGCCTTGCTGCTCCGCAGCACCCCTTCGGGGACGGCCTCCTCGAAGCGAAGGGGAGAGAAAAGGGTCAGTCCACGTTTTCTTGATTTTATGTTTTAACAGGTTGTATAATTAGTTGGTTGATCTGGGCAGATGGCTCGCAAAGCACGAATCGAATATGAGGATGCGTATTACCACGTAATCAACCGTGGTAATTATCGCAGTTGGATTTTTGAGAGTGAGGGTGCGCGTAAGAGCTTCTTGGAATGTCTGACACTGGTGTGTGAGGCTAAGAATTGGCGTGTGTATGCTTGGTGCCTGATGGGGAACCATTATCATTTGTTGATCCAGACTCCGGATGCGAACCTGGTGGATGGGATGCGGTGGTTGCAGAGCACTTTTGCGAATCGTTTCAATCGCTTTCGCGGGGTGAACGGTCATGTCTTTCAGGGGCGCTACAAGTCAATTCTGCTGGACTCGGATGCTGTTGGCACTGTCGCTCACTACATCCATCTGAATCCGGTTCGAGCTGGACTGGTAGCTGCGCAGAAATTGGAGAGTTATCAGGCTTCGAGCTTCCACCAGTTGTGGTATGTGAAGAAGCGCTGGAGTTGCAGTGAATTCGAAGGTTGTTTGGACTCCGCTGGAGGGCTTGCGGACTCTCCGAAGGGGCGGAGATTGTATCGGGATTATTTGGAGTGGCTTTCGTCTGAGAATGAGGAACAAAAGCGACTTGGATTTGAAAAGATGTGCCAGGGCTGGGCTAAAGGAGGCAAGGCGTTTAAGAAAGCGGTGTTGGACGATCACAAAGATCTTAATTTGAAGCAATTGGTTGAATCTGAGGCGAAGGAAATGCGTGAGCCCCATTGGGAGCGCTTAGTCGAACGGAGCTTGAAGTCAATGGGTAAGCGTTCGCTATACCTTCAGACAGATCTGAAGGGTGCGGCGTGGAAAGTCGCACTGGCTCGCTATTTACGGGAGTTTCATTTGATTCCAAATGCTTGGCTGGCGCAGACTTTAAATATGGGAACACCTAATTCGTTGAGCAGTCAAATTAGCCGACACCGCAAAGCAGATTCAAGCGAGGAATCTAATTGGGCGATCCTTAAAAATCAAGAAAACGTGGACTGACCCTTTTCACTTTACCAAGAAAACGTGGACTGACCCTTTTCACTTTACCCAAGAAAACGTGGACTGACCCTTTTCACTTTACCTGGGTTCACTTCTATTCATTCTCAATGGGACTGATTCACTTGCGATCACCTGGAACATTTCATCCATTATTCTTTGATGTGTTCTGGGCTGATTCGCGGTGGCATTGAGGGCGACTCTGAAGTCCCTAAGTGTGTCTATTGCTGCTTTAAAACTAAGCCTATTCAGATCGCATAAATGCCGCGCAGCAGCTTCTTGCATCAGGGCTCGAATCAGGTTGTAAGCGATGATGAACATTTGCAGTTCTTTACGAACCATTGGAGGGGTTTTACAGCGTAATTGCTCCATTCCCATCGTGGTTTTTATATGCCTAAAGAACAGTTCAACTGCCCATCGTTGATAATACAAATCGGCGAGATCGTCCACGGTGTAAATCTCATGATCTATCAGAGTAGTGACCAAGTCGTATTGGCGCACACGAAAACCTTTCACTGCGATAAATATCCGAACAACACGCAGTTGAATCGTGTCGGGTAAGGCCGCCCAATCTTCCTTAGTCCAACCCTTTTGCCGTTGAGGTTTAACCCAGGTCATCAGTCGATCATAGCGCCCGATTTTCTCCCCAGTTCGATAGTCGATATTACGTGCCTGATGCGCCCTCATTACTGCATTGATTCCCTGCTGTATCAGTAGGCCTATGTTGGAATAAGAAGTGAATCCGCGATCAGTGAGAACCACATCGTTGGCGCCAAAAAATCCTAGGAACTGCTGGAGAATCCGACTCTCATGGCTCTTCAGATTTGTTTCAACCCACTTGAGAAGCGCTCCGCTACTGAGGCAAAAACACGCGACCATCTTCAGCACGGGAAAGCCGCAACCAGGCAGTTGTGAAGAAGGCTGAGGAAAGAGCTCTTGGTTCTCGGGGGTATCCGCAAGTGTAATCCCAGTTCCATCCATGACCTTAATGTCGTGCCCCTTCCAGCGCTGCTCATCTCGGACGCAGCCCTGAACCTTTTCAACTACCGCTTCGTGAATCGAATTAAGGTCTTTGATCGGTAGGCGCTGTCGCGCTTTGCAGTATGCAGTCGATTCCGAACTGGGTATTTCAAGCCCACGATGACTGCAGAAGCTCTGCACTCTTCGAACGACTTCGCGGCAGGAAGTTCGAGGGGAAATTACTTGATGTAGAAATGCCCAGAATGTGACATTTAGACTGTAGATTCGCTCGCGCGAATTCGCCTTTTTCTCTTTGGCTTGAAGCTGACTCAATGGCACCAATGAACTAAAAAGGTCGGAGAGTTCAGACAGGCTGGATTGCCTGAAACCTGCAAACTTTTGCTTGAGCTGAGCCAGTGCTGATTTTGGTGGATTCCCGCAGAGGATATGATTAAATCCAGGGAAGAAGCGTTCACGTTTAAGCATGAATTAATCATGTAAAATAACGCATAAATATTAAGCATTATTTTCACTTTTTTTGCTCGTCAAAGCCCCTTAAGTTCGTGCCATTCGGGTCATGTCGGAATGTTTATAATTGGCGTTTATTGATATTGTGGATTGTAATTTATGAATGGCGCGTAGTTTACGAATCGAGAAGTCAAATGGGGTGTATCACGTGATCAATCGCGGGAACTATCGTCAGGATTTATTTATTCATTAATGATGGAGCGCATTCGGCGTTTGAGTCATCTACGGTGAGCCGCTACATCAAGCAGTCTGAAGTCGGCAAAAGGGGTGGCTGTCATCTGTTCCGTCATACTTGCTCAACCCTGATGCTAGAGAATGGCGCGGATATTCGCTTCATCCAAGCAACTACTCGGCCAAGCTGATCTGGGCACGATTCAGATTTATATGCAAGTGAGGATTGTCCAGCTGCAGAAAGTCCACGCGCTGACACATCCGGCGAAGATTTAGAGCGATGGATCCTCGAAAAGGCAAAAAGGCGCTTGATTTAAGTGTATTACATTGTAAGGGTTATTTAATGTTCACTTTTATCGAACATCCCACTTTTACCAAGCAAATTGAATCTTTGTTTGCAGATGATGAATATCGGCGACTCCAGACAGACCTTGCAGCCAATCCAGAATTGGGAGATGTCATCCCCGGTCTCGCTGGATTGCGCAAGTTACGCTGGGGTGCAAAAGGTAAGGGTAAGCGGGGTGGAGCCAGAATTATTTACTTACTCATTCCGAAGCCAGGTCTCGTCTACCTGTTTTACGCATACACCAAAGGCGACATCACGGACATGAGTCCGGATCAAAAGAAACGCTTAGCTAAAGCCGTAGAAACAATTAAAAAGGAGCATCAGAAATGAAAAAAACAGAAATCGAATTTAATGTAGACGACCTTTTGAACTCAGTTGAAGAGGTTCGCGACCATGTGACCGGTCAGCGTAAGGTGACAATGCGCACAACTGAAGTGACGTTGCCCGATCCTGCGCCGCAGATTAGCCCAGAGGGCATCACCGAAGCTCGTCATGCACTGAATGTTAGCCAGCCGGTCTTTGCTCGTCTTTTGAATGTTCCTACCGTGACGGCTGTGAGCTGGGAGAAGGGGCGGCGCAAGCCCTCTGGCGCTGCGTTGAGACTGTTGCAGATTGCTCGCACGCATCCAGAAGCAATCTTGGAAGTTTGATCCTTTAGCTGCGTTGACTAAAAAAGGGGGCAGAGGAGTGGGCAAGAGGTCAAGGAAAGGGGGCAGATATTGTGGATTGTAATTTATGAATGGCGCGTAGTTTACGAATCGAGAAGTCAAATGGGGTGTATCATGTGATCAATCGCGGGAACTATCGTCAGGATTTATTCATTAATGATGTAGCGCATTCGGCGTTTGAGTCTTGTTTGTTTGAGGCTTGTGCGATGTGTGGCTGGGTATTGGAAGGCTATTGTGTGATGACGAATCATTTCCATTTGTTGATTCGGACACCTGCTGGGAATTTGGTGTATGGGATGAAGTGGTTGCAATCGACGTTTGCGAATCGCTATCACCATTATCGCAAGGTGCATGGGAAGTTATTTCAGGGGCGCTACAAGAGCTTGATTATTGAGGAGAGCAGTTATCTTGGTGCGTTGTTAAATTATGTGCACTTGAATCCGGTGCGCGCTGGGATGGTGGGTGTAGAGTTTGCGAGACTATCGTTGGTCGAGTTTCTGGTATTTGCACCATCCTTCAAGGCGGCCGGAGTTTATGGATTGCAGTGGGTGTTTGGATGCGGCTGGAGGTTTGTCGGATTCACCAGCTGGTCGTAAACAGTATCGGGAGTATTTGCAGTGGCTATCTGCTGATTCTGGAGCTCAAAAGGAACAGTTGTTTGATCGGATGTGCCTGGGGTGGGCGATTGGTAGTCAGGATTTTAAGAAGGGTTTATTATCTGAGGAGATCGAGCGAAAGAAGGTCGCAACAGAAGAGGCTGGAGATGTGAGTTTTGAGGATGAGCGCTACGACGGTAAAGAGCTACGTGAAGCAAATGAATTGAAGTGGGAGCTATTTTTGGAGCGTGGGCTGAAGGAACTTGGAAAAGATGCTGTAGCGATCCGCGAGGATAAAAAGTCTGCAGTGTGGAAGGTCATGTTGGCTGCAGTAATTAAAAAGCATACGAGCGCGACAAATGTCTGGATCACGCGGAGCCTGAATATGGGGATTTCTCAGGCAGTGAGTCAGAATGTGGGTAAGTTTTACACTTCAGGAGGTGATGAGACTGATGGATTTAAGAAACTTATTATAAACATAACGACCTGAGCCGCCCTTTGGCTTTTCGGATCGCGGCACGCTGATGGTGTGCCAGGGCAAAGGTAAGAAAGACCGCATGCTCCCAATCGGAGAACGGGCAATCCTTTGGATTGAAAAGTATGTTGAAGCGGTGAGGCCTTCGTTGGTTGGTCTGTTTGACGACGGCACCTTGTTTTTGACGCATCACAGCGAAGCCTTCACGCCGAACCGATTGACGCAGCTGGTGCGCGATTACGTCAATGCGGCCGAGATCGGCAAGAAGGGGAGTTGCCACTTGTTCCGGCACACCTGCGCGACGCTGATGCACGAGAACGGCGCAGACATCCGCTTTATTCAGCAGCGACTCGGCCACGCCGATTTATCGACGACACAGATCTACACACAAGTAGCGATTAGAAAACTGAAGGAGATCCACACGGCCACGCATCCGGCCCAGATTGGAAACACGGTGCTCGATGAGCTGAAGGCCGAATCCGACGACTACGAAATACCTATCAACGAGCGGGTTATCGGCGAGCTAGTCGAAGGGGCAGAACCTAATGAAGTCGGGCTTTTGATTGACGAAAAGTTCGTGAGTCTGAGTTCACTTGCGGAGAACCTGGAGAGTTTTGTAGGCTTCGGACTCGCCATTGAAGTCATCGATACCAGCGCGTGAAGCTCTTCTTTACATACTGTAGAATGTTGGCACCTGGATGGTCGAGTAGCGGGGGGGGGCTTACCAAATTGAAGATGTATAACGATGAACCTTATCCGTAAATTTATTCCTCTGTGGTGAAAATGCCGGTTCGATAGGCTTTGTCGATCGCTTGAGGTGCGTTTTGAACTTTCAGTTTATTGTAAATATTTTTGAGGTGGTCGGTCACTGTGTAGCTACTAATGTTGAGATGTTTCCCGATTTCTTTTTGGGAGAGTCCGTCGGCGACCGCATGGAGCACTTGGAGTTCGCGCTTTGTAAGGTCGACGATAATAGTTTTCTTCTGAGGTAGTTTTTTTTGCAGCGTGTGTATGACGAACTTGGCAAGTCCCGAATCCAGCGTTGCGCCGCCGTCATGAACGTCACGGATGCCTTGTTTGATTTGATCCATTGTGGAAGACTTTAACAGATAGCCTTCGGCTCCGGATTGAATCGCTTGGAGCACGTCGGCTTCCGCGTCTGATTGGCTCAGGACGATTATTTTAGCTTTGGGATTATAATCTTTAATCCAAGGTATAGCTTTCATACCTGATATACCTGGTAGGTTTAAGTCCAATAGTATGATGTGGATGTTATTATCTGCATCGTTTTTTTGCAAGCTGCGTAGGGCTAACTCTGCATTACCGAATTGGCTCACCAGTTCGAAACCTTCAGATTTATTTAACACGAACTCGATGGTTTCGCGGAACTCGGGATGATCTTCGATCATCATAATACGGATATTTTTATTCATAGAAATTATATTAGCGCCGTCTGCCAAACCGACTGTGTTTAAGGGTTAGTATAATACGTGTTCCATCGTCGTGGATTGTCTCTACTTGAATAGTTGCTTTAAGTAAGCGTGCACGTCGTTTGAGGGAACCAGGAGTCTTACCGTTGGGCAGGTTTAACCCTTTACCATTATCGAGGATCGTCAATTTTAGCCCCTTGGCTTCGGCGATCAGTTCGGTTGCGAAACGGGTCGCTCCGGAATGGCGCGAAATATTGACCAAGCATTCTTTATAAAAGAGAAAGAGGTCGACGCGAATACGTGGCTTGAGTTCGGACAGAAATGCTTCGCCTTCTATTTTGATGCTGTGCTCGTACTTCGCCATGTTACGCCGTGCGACTCGGCGAATGTCTTCGGCGAGTCCGAAATACAGGCCTTTCGCGTCGAGCATATTGGTGCAATGTCGAATCGCAGTGCCGGTTCTTTCTGATAAATCGCGTATGCGCTGGTGTAACATCTGCCAGTCAGCTTCATTGTCATGAGAGTCTTGTGCGGCATCACTGAGCAGGCCGATGGTATGCACGTTGGCACCGAGTTCGTCATGTAGGTCGGCAGCGAAGCGTTCTTTAATTTGTGCCACCTGCCGCAGGCGGATGATACGGTCGATCAATACTGTAATGATGATGCCTAGTGCCAAAGTCATTGCCAGCCATGAAACTAGCCGAAGCCTAACTTTCTGTCGTGTATACTGCAACTGTAGTGCGGCATCGACCACGGGGCGCGCTCTCTCAAGCTCATGCCTACGGGCTAGCTCTTCGATCCAGACCCTGACCGGCAGGATGTTACCATATAGATTTCGACCATCTGTCAGAGCCGAGAGCTTACGGTTTGTATTTTGCCGCCCATCTAGGCAATTACTGTTGGACGGGGTGCCTAAAGCCACGTTGATTCCATTTGCGAAGCATTCAACTTCAGCGAACCCCATCCGTCGCTCTCTCCATTCTGTTTCGGATGTACTGTCTGGTTTTTCAGCGATGAATTTAACGTAGCGGCAGTTCTTTGGAGGGAAACGTAACATTAAAATAGGTTTCGTTTCATTCAAACTTTCTTGGTGGTGGTCGAGTAGTGTGACTGCATCGGAGAAATCGGCTTGGTTAGCACCTATAATGTGTAATTGTTCAGGCGTCGCGTAACTGCCACTGAATGCTTGAGGGACCGTGTCGCTTTGATCGATAGCGTGTAGATGGATGCGGTCGAGCGAGTGACTTTCGCCTAAATCAATGGTGAGTTCCGGCTGCACTTCTCCATGTTTGAGTAAAGAGTGCTTGAGACTTAGGTAGGCGATGCTCGGCTCACCCGTTGCAGAATCTAGCAGGTAGGGTGTTGCACCATCCACTAGAAACGCTTCGTCCCAGCCGTAGCCACCTGTGTCATTATACTCTGGCAATAATATGGAGCGGTTGAGTGCGACATTATCATTGCCACTAAACACCATCAACTCTGCGAGTTGAAAAATGTAGCTTTGGTCAAAAGCTCTGCGAGCTAACTGAGTCGTTTCGATTCGTATCCACGATGCCTGTGTCTGCTTCACGTTTATAATCAGCGGAGCAATGCGAGGCAAGTCTACTTCACCCATCGTGCATTCGGCGAGCACGTGACCTGTTTGCTCATCTGCTTTCCCAGCGATGATTCTGAATTGTATTGGAAAGCCGTCAGATTGAAAGCCCTTGACTGAGTCACGCCAAATATTCGGCACTAGGGCGATTGAATCTATCGGGTATTCCGCACCAAAGTGAACCTCTACCCATTCTTTGGCGTCTGCGTTGCTGTGCCATTGGGAGCGATAGCCGATTGACCCTAGACCGCTACGTAGGCTATAGCGCGCGAGAGTGCTTAATTCTTGGTCAATATCAGTGATCCGTCCTTCTAAGTCTGATAATTTGAGCTCATTTATTCCAGTTAGTTCTAGAGTCTCTTGGCGCTTTAGCTGTCCTTGAGCGTCGGCTACCATGCTTAGTAGGAAGATCGTCGAGTATAGTAATATGTGGAAATTCATGAACAGGGTAGTGTTATTGAACGACAAGGATACAGCAGACGGAGAGCTCGATGCTTGGGATTGAATTTTATTCAGTAAATTTTGCCACATTAAATCAGATTAATTCTGTTAAAGGCATTCAAATGCTTAATCTACTGCGGGTATAGCCTACCTTATTCTAATTTATCCCAAATAATTGGGGTGTCATTTAAATGCGTATCTTGTTAGTATTCTATTTAATCCTGTAGTCGACTTTTTTGTAAATATACCTCAAGTGCCTTTATCTAGAAAAAAACATAAGAAACAAGGCTTTGCCTTAGTGATTGCGCTGAGCTTGATGGCCTTTGTGCTTCTGCTTTTGCTTTCGATCACGACGCTGGTGCAGATCGAATCCAAAGGTGCGCAGTCGGAGGTGCAGCGGATGAAAGCTGAGCAGGTGGCCTTGCTCTCGCTCAATATAGCTATTGGTAAATTACAAGAAACTGCGGGCTTGGATCAACGAGTGACGGCTCCTGCCGAAATTTTAAACGATTCCGCGAACATGTACACTGGCGGAACCATTCCTTTAGAGGGGCAAAGTCAGTGGACTGGCGTCTGGAAGTCGGATACGGTATCTACTGGCACACCTAATTATAGTCCCGCAGATCCAGACCGGCGTGCATTTGTTGGTTGGCTCGTTTCACATACAAATACTAATGGTGAGCTGGAGCTGCCCACGTCTTTAGATGCGATTGAGACCGCGCCTATTGATAGTGTCACGCTTTTCACGGATTCATCGGGTGATGCCTATGCAACGGTAGGCAAAGTGAACATTGATTCTAGTAATCATAGCCAGCAGGCTTATGCTTTCATGGTCGAAGATGAGAGTGTGAAAGCTGATTTATCTTGGAATGAGACACCTTCTAGTGAAACGACAGCCGAACGCTATCAAGCGGGGCGCCTGACTGCCGCACCAGGGCCAGATTATGGAGCTTTAAAAGGTCAGGGCGCGACGGGGCCTTTTGACGTTTTAGACGCTAACTCCTATCCCTTAAGCAGTGATAGTACTACCTTGTTATCCGAGGGGATTATGAAACTCAGTGATCTTGCAGGTATTACAAGCACGATGGGGGACGCAGAAGATGCCTCGGACTGGTTAAAGGACCAGCGTGGAAACGTCACTTGGGGCAGCAGGGGAGTACTTGCCGATGTGAAACTTGGGGGCTTGCGTCGCGATCTTAGCCTAGCTTTCGAAATGGATGGCGCAGAGGAGGCCGAAACAGCAACTTTGTTTAACCAGCAGGATGGCGAATTTGTGAGCTTGAACATCAGTCAAGATAAACTGACGCCCCCTGGGAAAAGTATCGGAATGGGGCAGTATGAGCGTTTTTTATATCGAGATACACCTCTGTCGGGAAATGCTTTCTCTGCGAGTATTACGAATGCCAGCAGTGTTCTTCGTGGTCCCAATTGGTGGGCATTACGTGATTACGCGAATTTATATAAACATTTAAAAGGGACCGCAGGTGATTATACTTTGGAAGCGCGCCCTTATTTCCCAAATCGAGCAACGGAAGGGAAGTCCTATGATAGCAGATTTCGCGCCTCTGGTGCTGATCAATGGGATCAAGAACGCAGTGGGGGCAATTATATTTACCGACCGGCGCGTCCTGCCTATGCTCCAGTGATGCTTGGTACGCTCACTTTTGTAAGCTTGGGGGTCAAGGAGGGCAATTATGCCTTAGTGATTGATACGCTTTACTACCTGTGGAATCCCTATAATCGAAAAATAAAATTCGAAAGTCTAGCGATCGCATCAGACGCTTTGGATGGAGATTACCTTTTGGAAGTTACTGACCAGAATACGAATGTGACAACCAAATATTATGGGAATATTCGACAAGCGATTGAGCAACAGTTCCCGGGTAATACCAGTCCATTTGTCTGCTTGCTTGAGCCTAGCGCAGGAGAGGGCGATATCACAATGAAGCCGGGGGAAGTCATGGTTTTTACCGCAGGCGTCGGCGAAACTCATGAGGCGAAACCAGGCTATTTTGACGACGGGAACGGTGCGCAAAACTTTGATACAAGTGGTGTTTTCGTCACCAGTTTAAGTCAGGGTGGAACGACTTCTTACGGAACGGTCAGTGCCGCAAATACGACCTATGAATTTGGTTACTACAAGTCGGTTTCCGGTGCAAATAACAATGTTATTTACAGCTGGAGAACCGCGATCCCTAGTCCAGGTACTACTTCGGCACAAATCGCATCCTCTTGGAATACGGTTTGTAATGATGTTCAATATTATAAAACCCAATCGGCTGGTAGTGGTTCGAACAACGAGGAGCTCGTGTCTTCCGGGGTGAATATAACTGCAACTGCGGACAATACTAGTCAGATTGAGGGAGTGCCTCAGGTGCCGCCGCCAGCAAAAGATCCTCCGGTAGGAATGTTTTTCACCCTGATGAAGCCCTCAAATTTTACTGGAGATAGTTACACAACGGATAAAAGAAATCCTGCGGAAATTTTCGCTCGTTTCAATCCCGCTCCGATGTCTGCATATCGAGATCATTTCCGTGAATGTTTATTAAATCAGAATTTTGGCATAGTAAAAGATGAGGCAAATGAGCTACTGAATACATATGGAATTTCTTTCTCTGGTAGCGGTCGCGCAGCCTATTGGGGGACTAGTTTTGATGGTAATGAGAATGGTCTTAGTCACGTGCCGATGTCGAACATACCCAACACACCGATGTTTTCACTCGCTCAGTTCTCGCATGCGCACCTTAGCTTCCATTATTCGGATCCTTTTCATGCGGTGGGTAATTCTTGGTCTCATCCCTTCATCCCGACTGAGACAGTTTTTTACGGAACAGTTAAGAATCCCGACGCTGGTATAACTAATCGATTCACTGCGGATCATTCTTGGTTGTTGAACGATGCTTTATTTGATCGGTATTACCTTTCAGGCATAGCGCCTGACTACACGATAACTAGTTCAGGTTACTCCATGTCGGGGGCAAGTGTTAAGGATGAAATCGAGACTACGTTGAATACTTTTTTCACTTCAAAATATCTAACAGCCCAAGCAAATCCTGTATTACGTCCCTATCTTCCGCCGATAGTTTCGGCATCGGATGCTGTTGCGCAGTTGAGCGCACCAGATGGCTACAAAAAAATGGGTGCTTACAGTATGATCAATGGTCAGTTCAACGTAAACTCTACCTCCGTTGAGGTGTGGGAGGCGCTGCTCAATGCGAATCGTTCACTACCGATTTTGGATGCGCAGGGAGGCGACAATACTGGCACAGGTAGTCCATTTCCTGCGAGTCCGTCTCCTGCCGATCCTGATTTATCAGACACCCACTGGTCAGGGTTTTCACGCCTTACCACAAGTGAAGTGCGTGACCTCGCCGAGCGCATTGTGGAGCAAGTGAAATTACGTGGTCCCTTCATGAGCTTGTCGCATTTTATTAATCGAAGAGTGGACAGTCTGGCCGCTGTTGCGGTGCCAGAGACTTGTTCTTCGGGAGCGCTTCAGGCTGCTATCGAGAATACGTCACCTAACATAAACCAAGATGTTAGAAATACAGCGGGAGGAGCGGTCCCTGACTATGTATCAGCAAATCGGCTCTTATACTACAATGGCAGTGTGACTGCAGGTGATCGTAGAACGACGACTGGTATTGCTGGCGACATCACGCAGGCGGATCTATTGTTGTCATTAGCTCCCAGACTTTCCGCACGATCAGACACCTTTCGAATTCGCTCTTACGGAGAGGTGAAGTCTTCCGATGGGACACTCTCACAAGCCATTTGTGAGGCGGTCGTCCAACGCCTTCCTGAATATGTGGATCCCACTACCGACGCCACGAATAATGAACCTTGGGACGAGGCTATGAATCCTTTCGCTTTGATTGATCCATCAAACCCTTCCGCAAACGCACTTAACGCTATAAATCAGAGGTTCGGACGACGTTATGAGGTCGTGCAATTTCGTTGGTTATCTGCTAGCGATATATAGCATAGAGGGTAACATATGACAGGACTCAACAATCTCGCAATCGCCCTTATCTTAATCTCATTGCCATCGGCTTCTCGAGCTGAGAAACCCGAAGTTAGTGAAAACTTTGCCGCCACGATACGCTTCGCTTGCGCGGCATGGAAAGAACTGCCCTGCGAGGCGATATTTTATCGAGAAGGTCGCGAGTTTCACCCCATTCAATTTTATCCGGGAAAATGCTCGGAACTTTATTCGCTCACAGATGTTGATTCCCTGGAGCTTCATACCCGAAAGGAGAATGCTAAAGGCGAGCTGATCTACGAATTGGTTGGGCTTGCGCCGTTGATCAAGGACACTGATCAGATGCTATTCCTAGTCGAGGAGGCCGATGCCCCTGACAGCTTGTCGCTTAAGCTGCGTGGATTGGACGATTCGTGGGAGGCCTTTCGAGTGAACGCTCTTCGTTTCGTTAACAGTACTTCGGATCCGTTGGAAGTTGTGATCGGTGAAAAAACCGCACAATTGCCGTCTGGCTTAACAATAATTCTGGAGCTGAAAGTTCGACAAAATGGAGGCTTGGTGTCTTTTTATCTTAAGGATCGCGCGGGTATCACCATTTATGAAAATCGACTGTTCTTGCAAACGAATGCGCGCCAGACTGTGGTCATCTACCCCCCACAAAAAGAAGGGAAAAGGATCAAACTGAAATTTCTTTCGCAAAAACTTCCTGCTAAGACATCGAATTTTCTCAAAAACCCTTCGAACCCACATGCCGTGCATTCCGAACCTCACACTGTCGAACTTCCTCTATGAGTATACTGTTTATACGCCCCATTCCGAAAGCCAGCTGGCTCCTACTACTGTTCCTCAGTATTCTGTCTCCTATGCTTCAGGCCCAGGATTTGGAGCGTTCAAATCGGTTTCAATTCTCATGTGTCACTTGGGATCAGCTCTCACTGCCAGAACTGTTCTATCGGGAGGGAAGGAAATACATGCCGCTCGAACTCTTTACCGGCAAGCGTTCAGCCCTTTATAAATTAAGAAAAACGATGGCGCTCGAGCTCTACATTCAGGCCGATGATGACGATGGTAAGAAAATCTATAAGCTGGTTGGTCAGGCTCCGCTCCCAGTGGACACGAAGCGGGGGTTATTCTTTATCAAGGAAACAGGCCTCGGAGATGGACTGCCGCTGACTGTATCAGGGGTAGACGATTCACTTAAAGCGTTTCCTCCTGGTTCGTTTCGCTTTGTCAATGTTACCAATGTCCCCCTTCAGGTTGACTTTGGCGACAATACCAGTGCTTTAGCACCACGGGGGATGACGCTAATGGAATTGGACTTTTCTAAGCATGTGAGTCTTTTGCCCTTTTATATAAAGATGGAAGATGGTCAGGTGATTTACGAAAACCGTCTATTCGCACAATCAGATGGGCGCGAAATGGTGTTTATCGCTCCCCCAAATAAGCGGAAGAATCGTCTCACAATTAAATTTTTATCCGACACCGTCCGCTCGGCAGTTTCCACGGGTAATAACGCGAATGGAATAACTGATGTAAGGTGATATCATGTCCTGTGGCTTGAGATATGCGCGCTCTTTGAATGTGATAGAATTAGTGTTATCAAATTTTCTCGAATTCAGTATGTGCCGGACGGAATAGTTTGTTGACGGCGAGCTTGTGGTTTGGGCACACTCGGGCTTACCGTCGGTAATCGACGAGAATCGTCCGAATTTGGTTACGAAAAGCTAGTTGAATTCTTTGGCTCTTCGTAAGATCTTGTGGAGAAAGCTGAATGGAATCAATTTATTCCGATGATTTCCCAAGAAGAACACTA
>JAYJMI010262186.1:0-17744 GCA_036873855.1 Sarsia tubulosa
ATGATGAGGTCAAAATGTTAGTTTTTTGACACAAATGTTTCTATAAAGATGTAATTTTTGTGTTTTCTTCAATGAAATAGCTGATGATTCGCTATAGGTATACTTTTGCATTGTTTTAGAATACTGCTCATTTGCTGCACGATAGTGCCATTTGATATCAGTTACCGGGGATCCACTGGCAATCTATCCCTTGTTTTCCATGGAATTTGAATACTTTTTATGTTGTTTATTTTTCGTTAAGATGTTGTTAAAATTTGTGTTATTTTTTAAGTGATTTTTCCGTTACTTTTTCATGGAATTTAAAAATTTATCAGGGAAAATTCATGAAATACCATGAGATTTTACCATGAGAACTGAGATTTTGAGTGGCCACCCTTATATGGTTATATGGTTTCCCTGAAAGTTTAAGCATTACAGTTATGAAAAAAGAAATATTTTGGACTTTCGGCTTTTACGGCAGGGGCCCTATAAATTCATTTATCTCAGGAACTGATCAGTTTTCTATGATGTCTTAGTTAAAGAATGTAGAAAAGTGATGCCAGATTTTTTCGAATTTTTTCTTTTTCCATGGTATACAATGTTACTTAAATTCGTTTTGGTAAACCCTACTTCAAGCAGACAAGGGGGGTTGAAGGGGTTGTATTTTGTGTCAAAATATGTGGCATCGTACCTTTAATTCATGGAAATAAAGTATTCCGATTCTGCTTTCTTTGCTTGTTCGGTATGAACACAGTCTATAATAGACTATGATATGAACTATAAAATTTGAAGAGAAAAAGTAAAATGATAAAAGCAAGATTGAAAACGCGATGTAATAATATCAACATAAATATTTTTCATATTTATATCTAAAGTTAAATAATTTGGTGAATTCATATTTACAAATGTTATTAGATGAAACTTATACCCAACTCTCTATACTATTAGAACTCTTCTACCCAACTCTCTATACTATTAGAACTCTTCTACCCAACTCTCTGTATTATTAGAATTCTTGCATCGAATAACAGGTTAAAATTGATTTTAAAACGTATTCAAATAGTTCAAGTTTTGACAGTTTAAAGCTGTTTAGACATTCTAATTTAGTATTCTATCAAATAGTTTTTGTTTTCTCGGTCATGATTTAACCTTTAAAGAGCCAATATCTGATGTAATGCATTGCATCCGATTGGTTTGACTTTTGCTGTGCAGTAAAGTTGAAATTCTAGCTAACCAATCTTATGAACACAAACTGTGCAATGCATTATATCAGATATTGGCTTTTTAAAAAACTATTGAAAAAGCCATAGAAAGTATAAAATTCGAAAGAATTTGCGAGCATGCGACTTGTGTTTTTCTAAAAATATCATGCATTTAAAATTTTAATTTGGTTAACTCGTGTAACTACTCTTTCGTTCATGCAACTGTCTCTTGACACGGTATCTTTTCTTCATAATAATGCCACGTCAGCTCTTTTTATTAGTATTGCATTGTACTTTTTATCGGTGAGGTTTTTTTCTTTTTAAAGATTTCGAATCATGTATAGATCTTCTATGCATCGATTTCTCTTGAAGATTATTTTTCACATTATACTCTACTGAGTTATTAACAAGAGTGGTGAAATTGGAAACTTCTGGTTTCTTATTGTCTTTTATTGTTGTATTATTTTTCATTTTTTCAATGTTTTTTATTAGTTGCCTTTCTTTAGGTTTTTTACGGTGTCTTTTACGTCTTTTTAACGACAATGTTCGTTGTTTTAAAAAAAGTTCATCTTCGTCTTTGTCGTTAACACTTCGTTTTACGTTTACATTTTCAAATTTAAACGCGTCTATTTCTATTGTTGTTGTATTGCCAGTAGGACAACGCATTTTACCTAGGAGATTAAAAATTTGTTCCTCGCTTAAAGCGAAATCATACATAGTAAATTCATCGATCCAACCATTTAAACGACGATCGTCGAAATCATAATAACCGATAGACGCTTTGTACCCCCAATGTCCGGATAGAATACCGGAACCTGCTGCTCTTCCACGTTCTTTTCCGTCAACAAATACCTAAATAATAGAAATACGGATCTTTTATGTTTACGCGAAAAATAACTTAAATATTTGTTTACTGGTGGAAGAGATTACGTTTTTCAACAAGAAGAAAGTTATATTTTTTTATAGAGTTCAGAGTATGTTTGATTTGATAAAGCGAGGGATTTTTACCAGATTCCAGATTAAGCTAACTATAACTTAATTATTACCAGTGCTACTCCTTTGTAAGCGTCATAAGTAACAGCAAAATGCATCCATACACGTGATAGAGCTACTGTATTCGTTGTCATGGTAAATATTGTTGCATCATTTTCATCTCGATGAAACCAACGAACTTTACCATCGTCAATTTCAAAATGGTAACCTCCTAAAAAAATATTTAAAATATTATATAGTACAGTGGGAGTTTTTTTTGTTAAAAATTTCTTTATTGAGCATAAAATTCAAATATAGAATATATTTCCTGCTATTATTTGCAACCCGGACAAACATTTATTATCGTATTATCGTATAATTATTGACGGCTATTTATCACTTACCTATATAATTATTTACGGCTATTTGTCGGACGGTACTAAATACTGAATGCTTCCCTCCTAAATCACCTTGTATATTGATCCAGCATGCAATTGTGATACCAGATCTAGGTTTACCTAAAAATGTTTGGGCTGAGAAAATAATTTCCCCCAAATTGACTAAATCAGCATAATGACCACATATTTGTGGATGCTCCCTGATAACCACGTGGCGGTCAAGATAACCATTATTAGAATAACCAGATTGATCAACCACCATGCTATTCTCTACAACTTCAAAATCCAAAACACAAACTAAAATAACCAAAGTATAATGATATAATTAAAATTAAACATTTGTTTGGGTCATAAATCGAGAGAGTCAATATCCGATTTAAGCATTGCGCTGTTTGTATTCATAACTTTGGTTAGCTATAATTTCAACTTTACTTCAACGATCAGTAAAAGTCCAACTATATATAGTGATATCAGGCGCAATGCATTAATCGGATATTGTTTCTTTCAAATTTACGACTGACTTACGACTGACTGACAAACGAAGTTTGACGACTGACTTTAAACCATGAAATTATTTAAATAAAATAGTAAAATGCTTTAACCGAATATGCATACTGCCTTTTATAAATTAAACCGTTTCGGATTAATTTGAACTACGCTCTTAGGGATAATACTTCGGGAGAAACACCACCAAAAAATAAATCTTGCACTTAACTTTTCAAAAAAAAATTGTGAGTATATGTAGTACATATATATTCTGCGTATCTCTCCATATAGAATGTTTTAATGTCAAGGTAAGATTGTAGATCGAACGCTGTTAGAGGTCACAACTGTACAACGAAATTTTAAATATTTCTGAAATAACAAAAACTACATACCTGGACAGTTTGGTTTGTAGCAATTTATTTGTTCAGTCTCGTACCCATCGTCAGGGCATGGAGCTTTCATACACATTCGGTACCGTACACTTTTCCCCACACCACATGTAGCGCTACATGGAGTATATGCTGACCACGAATATGGATTTACATCTGAAATGAAAACGAAATATATCGTTACTTAAAGAGAAAGTACTACTGTATCCATGGCTGTTTATCAGATTGCTTAAATCTGGAATATATCTCTTTTGTAGTTTGTATATAGTTTTGTGTTTGAAATAAACAAAGTGTATAGTTTTTTAAGACATTTTCCTTTTTTTAGTCAATACAAGACCACAAGCAGACGATTGTAGAATGCACCAATCAAATTTTCAAGCTAGCTACATAATTTATAATAATTACGGGATTTGATCAAGTAGTGAGGGGGCAATTATACCATGGTGAAATTCCGCTCGGTTGGTCTGTTAAAAGCAATTTTTATTGCAGATTCGAATAGCCAATATCAAATTCATATGCGAGTAGTATCTCTTATCAAGTTTTATTACTTCATTCATTATTTTAAATACTATAGGAGTTTAATTTTTTTTTGATTAATTCGTATCACACCTATATACAAAAGATTTGAAAATAATTATTCAGGTATGACCGTACCAAACTTTATGAAAAAGATAGTATTGTAAATTCCTAAGCTTGTAGATCGATTAACTTCGTTTAAACTAACAAATAAAACTAGGGACATAAATTTTCCTTGATTAAGGTATCTGTCGTTAAAATACTTTGAGGGTACTCATGTTTGCAAAATCGACAAAATCGCAAATTTCGAGATATATTTATATTTGCGAAAATTCTATTCTTAACCCTATTTCATATTTGAGAGGTATTGAACTTTTTTTTATAACTTTATTTGTAGTAATGGTATCAACTTAAAATTTTTTAGACAATTACTAACTATCTATTACCAACGTTTTACTAAAATTTTGGGGGCATACCATTTGGAGTTCCTAAATTAGAAGCCATCCTTCGAAACCACCTACCAAATTATGCAAAGAATCAATGTAAATTGTGAAAAATAGAAACGCACATAAATTTTGAACTAATTATTGTTATGATCTGAAACTTGGTAAACTTGTTTATAATGATAATTACTTTCAATTAAAATAATTTTCATGACGTCATCATTTTTTGAAGTCACATGATGACGTTTTTCGACAAAAGTTTAAGACAAAATTTAGACCAGAAGTTTTTTTTTCTATAAAAAAACCCAAGCTATTACCTTTTTAAAACTGCGAGAATAATCTAAATAACGCTTACACAACTCAATACAGAATAGATTCAAATTTAAATAATAGTCGGTTTTTATTAAAATTTAACAAAAATACGAAATATTTGTTGACGTCAGCAAAAAAATAATGATGTCAGTAAAAAAAAATTTGGATAAAAATGTTCCTCTACCTTTAGGTAATATGCGTATAAAGTTTTATTACCCTTGCATTTTATTTTCAAATCAACTAAGGTAATATTTCGAATGGTAAATTTAATTAAGAGAACGTAATATTTAAAACATATTTTCTAACCTGGACACTCGTTTTCAGCACAAGGAGCACTTTCAATTTCAACTCCACCAGATGGACATTCTGGTAGTTTGCATCTCCTGAATCTTTTCTTCTCTCCTTTCCCGCAAGTCACACTACAGACACTAAATGGTGTCCATTCAGTATTTGCTTGTTGTTCAACAACAGGTACTTCTGAAGGAATATTTTCAAGTTGATGCATAGGGAAAGAAGACTGCACACTTACAGCAGGTGGTAGTGTTTCAATAGTGTCTGTCCATTCTATGTTTAAACCTGGTGGAGGTGCGGGAACTGGTGGTAAAGGTGGAGGTAAAGGTGGCCTTGGAGGTGGTAGTGGAGGTGGTGGTGGCGGTGGAGGTGGTGGTGGAGGTGGAGCTGGAGGTGGTGGTCGAGGTGGAGGTGGAGGTGTTTGAAATGGTTCCTTTTCAATATCTGGAGGCATATGGAATGGTTCTTGAAATACTTGGTATTCTATAGATGGCTGGCCAAAGGGTAGAGCTGCCGCAGAAGGAGGTGATGGTGGAAGAGGAGGAGGTAGAGAAGGTGGTGGCGGAGGCGGTGGAGGTGGTGGTTGAGGTGGAGGTGGTGGTGGAGGTGGTGGTGGAGGTGGTGGTGAAGGTGGTGGTGGAGGTGGAGGTGGAGGTGAAGATTGTTGAGACTCTTCCTGGGATTGGCCTTCATTGGAACTTTCTCCAGGCGGCCTTCCATCTATGTAGTTATTATAGTAATCAACAACACTAGGGTCAGGACCTTGTGACATCATGGGATGGTCAGTAAATCGTGTTTTGTCATGCATTGATTTAACCGGTTCACCCTGTGTTAAGGTAGTTGTTTCTTTGATTACCATACCAGGTTTTTCTTTCCTAGAATTAGATAAACGGCAATTGCCACTTCGAGCGCAAGCCTGGTCATCGGGCTCATTTGGTTTCGGATTAAAGAATTCTGGTGATTCTTGACCAAGCATGTTGTTGTTATTATTATTCGGTCCTAGAAATTGTTCATTATTACTTAATCCTGGAAACTGCTCGCTATTTGGTCCTTGAAACTGTCCATCATTTGTTGGTCCTTGGAATTGTTCATTACTATTTGGTCCTTGAAATTGTTCATTGTTATTTGACCCTTGAAATTGATCATTATTAATTGGTCCTTGAAATTGTTCATTATCATTTGGTCCTTGAAATTGATCATGATTAAAAGCAGGTAAAAATGGAGGAATGTTCGGTGTTTCCGCTACTTTATTTTGGTCTGGCAAAAGATTATTATCCGAACCATCTGTAGGAATCCCATTATTTCCAGTATAATGTAAAAAGTCTTTATAATGTTTCATAAATGCGAGGTTTCCGGAAGCTAAATCGTTCCTATCTAACATATTATGATCGGGAACATGCTCCATAGCATGCTTTAAAGCAAAATGAGCATATATTCGCTGCTCTAAATTTGGCACACGTGATGCCAAGCTCTGTAAAGTATCCTCTGATATACCATTAGCTCTAAGCTCAGGAAAGTTAGTTAAAACCTCTTGAGCATTTATAAGAGGTGCTTGAGACTCAGCTATTGGCATAGGTGGTGGTAATTGAGGTGCTTGGTTAATCCTTGGAAACATGTTAGCCAATGCTTCACTGCTACTGACAACAGGTGGTACTACCGGGGGTGTGTTTATGAATTGAGGTGGTGTTTGTATTACATTTTCAAATGGGCGCTTGTTTTGCAGTTTAAATAAAGATTTGAAATCATCACACCCACCACGCTTTTTACAGTCTTTCTCAAATGTAGGTTGTTTTGGTTTTTCTTCTGGTTTTTTCTTCGCTAAATCTTCAAGAATTTTTGCTTTTGCTAATTCTAATATGGGTCCTTTTATTTCATCCTCGAGATTTTTATCGGATAAATGTTGTAGTCTACTTACAAGATTTAAAATGTCTTTCTCACTTTTAGGAATTTCTTTTACTTTTTCGTTTGCAGCTGCTTTATCTTTTTCCTCTTTTGCAACAGTTGCAGGTTTTACAGGTTTCTCTTTCTCTTTCTCTTTTTCTTTTTCTGCTTTTACTGGTTTTACTGGTTTATCTACTTTTGTTACTGTAGTGTTCCGTACTAAAGGTCTAAATATCTTCGGTTGTGGGTAACTAATTTTTAATATTTCACGTGCAGTACTTTGACCGGGAGTCAAACGTCGTGTTTCCTTTTGTTGTACCAGTTTTGGTGGAGCTGGTTTATTTTCTACTTTTTCGTGAGATTTTACTTGAGACTTTAATTTATCTGCACTTGATTTTGGCTGTTTTCTTGGTAAAGGAGTATCACTAGACGATTTTGGGATAGTATGTTTATGTTGACCCTTTTCTTCATTTGTGGTTTCGTCCCTTAAGTATATATTATCTGTATCTCGAAATGATGAAACTTCTTTGCTCGGACCTAATCAATAAAAAACATATAATTTACAATTAGAAATTTCTTAAGAAGAAAAATCTACAAAATTAGTTATTAAACAATAAAATAGATTATAAAAGAGTCGATCAGTAAAATTTAGCCTCTTTCCGAGTTTTGCAGATGTATAAATTCATAAAAATAATGTCTGGATTTAATCGATTTTCTGAGTTTTTTAAAAAATATTGCTGCGGTTCGTTAAACATATATTAATTAGTGTTAATACATATCCGACAAAAAAATAGTACATAAAAAAATCCAGTGAATATGCGAGTTAGTCTTAGGTCGTAGAAATACAGGACGTATAAAAATAAGCGTAAAAATACCTTCTTTGCAGCCAAAAAACTCAATGCGCATACATATATGAATCCCATGCCATGCTCGGGGATTTATTCGTACATATCTTGCTTGAATGGGTCGTTTTAAAAAGTGCTTTACTATACTAGTACGGTCAGTATTACCAAGAAAAAGCTAAACGAAAATTATTTTCACTGTTAATTACGAACACTTTGTATTGCGATTACACTTTGATTATTGTATTACGTTATCAGAAATATTTAACAGGAACTTTCATGTTGTATTCTTTTTACTGGCAAAGTTAATTATATATGGGTAAAACATTATATAAAGTATTTTCATCAAATCATCTTTAAAAATAACAAAAAAGTGTTTCGATCATAAATACTAATGTAATTAGTGCCTTTTTGTTAAATTTATAAAGTTTTCAGAGGAGCCTAGTAACTAGATACGTACCCTTTCGTCATCGTTTTCCCTATACCATTCTAAAGCATTTATTTCATCACTGTAACCTAACCGATAACTTGCTACCCAATTGTCATGCGCAACATAACCTTGGGTGGCAATTCCTGTTATTGTTTTTCTTTCTCCTAAGTCAGCTTCAATGTATTGCCTTAAGTTCACATCATGGGAACACCAACAACCTTTAACGTCACTTTGATCAATGGATTCTCTCACTAGCCTCCCATAAAATGGTAGATGTGTTTCATCCAGAGCCGACGAGGTTAGTAAATGCATGTCATCAACTTCTCCGTTCGATATACCCAAAGGATTGTTACACGATTCTAAAACAAAAGAAAAAAATTCATTATAATTTACAAAGGAATTCAACTACATTTCCACCAGTACACGCATGAGTAATTACATACCAGATGACTCAGCATTAAGTATGTCAGCATAATCCAGAGGCCTAAGTAGTAGTAATCTAAGTTTGTATTGTGAAAAGCGTATTGTGTTATTGACATAACCGGCTATAGTAACTATAGTAACTCTGTGCATCACCAGATACTTCGAATTTACATTATTGATTTGAAATATATATTGCAGACCATATCGAATGATCAAAGTATTCTAGTATTCTGTGATACAAAACATTTTAAAAATAAACGAAACATATATAAAATATACCTTTTGGGGAAATTTCAGTTCTTGTTTGTGCTTCAGTATCTTCCATAAATACTGGTAGACTTCCAAATGAATCATAGGGGTCTGGTAACAAATCCATTATACACCCATAAACTTCTGCTCTCATACAAAGATGGTTTCCATACCATGACTGTGGGCGTATTCTAACATACTTACCGTCAACAGGATGATGAAAATAATGACGCTTGATAGAGTTTTTATCAGAATTAGCTTCGAAGATTTTATCATACCCTTTCTCTTTATAACAATTCCAAACTGCTTTATTGTCACTGTAGCAAAATAAAAACGAAGTCACCCAGTTATCAAATATTGATAAACCCTGCGTTGCAACTCCTGTAATTGATGTCTGTCCTGGAAGTTCAATTTCTAAAAAAGGGTTTTTATCATCTTTTACTGCACACCATGCTGTCCGCGCAGGATCACCTCCAAACGAGGCTAGATTTATACGACCGTAGAATGGTTTATGAAGATTGTAGGTTGAACTGGCACTTATTTGTGTATCTTTAATGTCTTTCGTTTGCATCCCAAGTGAACGCTGACATTCTATGAAAACAGTAACAACAAAATTGAGTTGATCACCTTTAATTACAAGGTTTGCTTTTTTTTAAGACAAGATACACTTGATATGATATGCGAAATTGAACTTATAAATTGAAATATTCTTCGATTTCACATCTTATTAACAAAACGACATTAGGCGATATTAAAAATATTTCCGTAGTAGTGCTGCTTCTTTTGTTTTGAATATTGAAATTTATAATGAGACAAAGAACGAGCCAATAAAAATATAACTCAGGGGCCATCACGTGAAGCGGGCTGACCGACTAACCGTTCTGGAAATGTTCTCTGTGTAGACTTTTTTTACATAAAACAGTTGTTTTAACGAGCAAATAGACTGGTTCAGTCTGTTTTACGGGAAATATAAAAAATCGGGAAATTTCCGAAATCTGAGTTTACCACGCAAAATAAGAAAAATAATAAATTTTTTTTTTTCCATTTTTATATATTTTTATCTTTTCGATAATATCTAAATATAGACTAATCTAGTCTAACGAGCAAAGTGATAGTTATAATCTATGAAAAAATAAACTTTCCAGCCCGGCTAACCGGGATAGCCCGCTTCATGTGATAACCCCCTCAAATGACATATGAAATTAAAAAAGAAGTTAAAACACATCAACAACATTTCAATTAGAACTATCTACATCTGTAGGTTATAAAACATATTTTTCCAATCGGTGAAAAAGTCAATGAGTATCTACAAAAACAAACAAAAATCCTTAAAATAATTTTTTTGAAACAGTAATATGTAACGCACCTGTTTCAAAGCTACACCTGCGCATTAGGAGTTCTATTTTACTCGGAGTTAAAGCTTTACTGAATATGTAAAATTCATCAAGTTCGCCATTCAGTATACGTTGTCCTTTATGACGTCCTATGCCAGCTCTTCCACTCCAGTCTTGTGATAATCCGCCAATACCAAAACCCTATGAAAAAAAGTTAAATCAGTACGAAAGATAAAAAACACTTCGTTTAGTAGACGTACCAAGTTTTACATGTTTTATTTTACATATATTGCAGCCTGATAAGTTAGTATGTTTGTTTCGAAGGAGGTGAACACATGAGGTTGTATAGTCCTGGGTAGAATGTTCTAAGCAAAAACAATAGTCATCCCGGCTAAACAAGCTAGCTTATTTCATATGATCCAAACTCGTTACCAGTGCTTTTTTATTATTATGGGTTACAAGCGCATATGATCACCCCCATTAAGAAAAAATATATTTTTCCTGAATGGATATACTTGAAGGAACGATTTTAAACCTTCAAAGCTATATTATTAATACCTGAAACTTTTCTTAGTGCTATTTGCTAAGAGAACTACTTGCTAAGAGAACTAGATAATTTTGTGCTACAAACAACTCACTTGTGCACCGAGCTTCCCATTAACAAATACGGCAACTTTACCAGACACACTTGAATAAGTAGCGGCACAATGGGTCCATACGTGTGCCGGTATCATAAGTGGGGAAGAAATATTAAAAACATTTTCTTTAGCCTCGTTCCGATGAAACCATCTTAATCTACCTCTATCCACTTCAAAATGATATTGACCTTCTTTATGTGCTGAATCTTTTCCACCAACTGTATCAAAAATTGAATGTTGACCGCCATTACTAAATAATTTGATCCATGCAGCGACCGTTATTTCTTCTCTTGGTTTATCAATAAAAAATTCACCATCAAAGAAAACATCACCACCATTTAGTCTTAAGCCTCGTTCACATGATTTACTGAAAGATAATATATCAACAGGGCGTCGAAAATGGGCGTCGTTATGATGGCCGCTGACATCAGGAATCATCGTGTCTTTTATTTCATCAAAATCAAGATGAACTACTGGAATTACGTCAATTGTATTTGTAGTGAAACCTGCAACTAAAAATTGGAAAATTATTTGAAATTTAGTATTTATTTTTGAAATGAAACAAAGGTTGCAATCAGTTAAAGGTTAATCAGTTTATCATTAGGCTGCAATCAGTTAAATGAAAGCCATACCAAAATTTTCTTGCGAAATAAATAAGCCTATAGAAATCTAAGGTCTACATCGAGTTAAAAGCCAAGAATCCTAAAGTAATAATTTTAAAATGCTAGCTTGCTAGCGGAAACTAAGCTTTGATTTTATTCGTGGACATTTGCAATGAATGATCCCAGCAAGAATCTTAAAATCGCAAAAATGAATTTCTTAGTAATCAAGTACCTGGAATTTCAGCTTGTTGAAATTCAGCTGTGATAGATTTAGGGATATCATCATCGTCCATTTTCATATGCTCGGGAATCTCCTCGTGCTTATTCGCCATTGTTTGTTTTGATGGGTGATGGGGTAATTCCCCGAGGCTACTTGTCGCTTCGGTGTCGTCATGAAGGTTTTCTTGAAACTTATCAGTAGCTTGATTAGTATCATCTTCGTCTAATAAAGGAATCTCCTTTTCTTGATCTGGAACTTGTACGTATTCTGTATTTTCAAGTTTTGTCGACTCGAGTTTTGCTAGGGAATAAAAAAGTTTCATTAAACTAATAGCCGATATTAAGCATTTATAGACTGTACATAAAAGCTCCTTTACATATTTTGATTTTTTTCTTTGGAGAAAATATAAATGTAGAAGGACTTACTCGTAAACAAATTATAATTAAATAGAATGTTATTGGAAGCAGAAAAATAAAATTCAAAAAATCTCTTGTTTTGAATACATCGGTTAAAAGTAGATAAATTTATGTAGAGTAAGTAGAATTATTTTTATCAGACAACTACAACCAAAGGAAGAACATTTGGCTTTATAAGGTATGTAATTTAAAGTCTATACTCACAGGGGCATCCATATATTTCAGCTCTTAGACAACCTTTACCATGCCATTTTAAAGGTGATATACGAACATATTGGGCGAGAAATGGCTTTCGAAACCAATGTAATACAGTTCCATTTTGATCATCATTACCAATGAAGTTCTAAAATTAGAAAAAGAAAATTTATCAATAATTTTTCATTTTATGTTTTTGTTACCCTTGCTTTTTACATTGCTGCGAAATATTTATTTGCTAAGTGGAAAATTCTCTTTATGTTATACGCTAATAATGTATTATATTTTTCCTCTTGACTTTTGAACTTAGATCCTTAAACTATGCATAAAATTATGATTTTCGGGTCTCATAACTTTTAGACTATAATGAACACTTGATTCTCTTTGCATTTCAAAGCCAAAATCTATAACTAAGTTGTAATTCCTTAAGATCTTTACCTTTATATTTTTCTTGTTATCAGAATATTCTTTGTACCCTTTTTCCGAATGATTTGAATATGCTATTCTATAAGCTGTCGTCCATTCGTCAACAAGCGCCATACCCTGGGTTGCAACACCTAAAACATCACCAGAAAAGAATATGGAGATTGAGCCATCTGATTGGTCAATTACGTAAACAAATTGTAGAAAACAATTAACACGTGGACGAACTAAAATTTGATAAACTATTGAATTAATTTAAGAGGTTGTTTGTCTAGCTACTTTTATGAAGATTTTTTTTAATCATCGCTATCTCTTTAAAGTAATTTAACCGTTTAACCCATTATTTTTTAAGATGACACACTTATTTCAAATGTCTAATACCTGAAACTCTTTTTCTTTTACCAAGATCAAATTGTAGATATTCTGATTTATCATCTTTATAAGGACACCATCCACCCAAAGAATTGGGTGCAGTAACACCCAACCGCCCATGATATGGTAAATGTAAATCATTGAACGAAGTAGATGCACTGATTTGATCATTTGTTATTTTACCATTTCCAATACCTTGCGGCCAAGAACAATCTATAGTAAAAAATAACAACTGACTAATGTAACGATGTTATAGATGTTATACATATTTCATTAAATGAACAGCCCCTCATTAAAATAACTGGTAGATTTAAAAAGGTTATTCAATCTTCAAAAATTAGTTCAAGAATAACCTTAAAGGTACTTATGCACGTAATTTTCAGAAAAAAATGTCCTGTCAATAACTTTCTCAATAAAAAGATAAAGTAATAAAGAAGCAATGTGCTAAATATCTCATCCGAATCTTATAAATAAGCCCACATCAGCACTTTGAAAATCGGGTTTCATACACAATATGTGTAGGCAACACTGAGGACTTGCGATTTTTTTTGCAGCCATTTTTTTCGAACTGCACATAGAAAATGGATTAAATTTTTTCATTTGCTTATGTTTGATAGATCTTTCGATTTAGTTAAGAAAAATAGGGGGTAACTCCCTTCCCCCTAAATTTTGAGATTTACGTGCATAAGTACCTTTAACCACTGTTAATTAAAAAACTCGTAACTACCTAACGGTTGTCGTGTTTCATCTCTCGCGATCTCATTTTTCTTAGTCGTGGGTCGTGGTATTAACTCCCGAGTAGTCTTCCCATCGTCCTGATGTTTATCGAGCCATTTATGAACTGGGAATTCGTAATAATCTCCTTCTTCGCTTGTCACCGTTAGCTAAACCAAAGCAGAAGTTGTACGTGCGAAGATGCTTTATTTATATATATTTGATTTTTAAGTACACCAGATTGTCACCAATTCTCTGATTGTCTTACCTTACGTCTTTGCTTTTTTAAAAAACAGCTTTTCAAAAGATGAAGAAATTGTAGAAAGCCTTGTTCTTGTATACTGGTACATGCTTTTATAATAATAAGACCCTTTTGTTTAAAGTATATATCGTTGGACAAGTAAACAGAAAATAATAAAATCACTGTATTTACAAATCGAAATTTTATTCAACTTGAACTCTAAAGTTAGTGCTCCGAGCGTGCAGTATAAAGGTTGAATTGAATCCTCAATAAGATAATATTATGTGGCTGTAACTTACTTTTTCAAGATACCATCCCGGACCTAACCAGCTGTTGTCGTGTCTTATTGCTGCTCTTTTGATGTGACCGATGTTTTTCGTTTTGTCCAATATAAAAGTATCTAACCTAAAAAACATTTCATTAAAAAAGAATTAGTTCTCACAACTTCGCAGCTGTTTTTCTTGTGTTACTAAAGGCTGTTTTTCTTGTGTTACTAAAGGCTGTTTTTCATGTGTTACTAAAGGTTGTTTTTCATGTGTTACTAAAGGTTGTTTTTCATGTGTTACTAAAGGCTGTTTTTCATGTGTGACTAAAGGTTGTTTTTCATGTGTTACTAAAGGTTGTTCTTCTTGTGTTAGTTACTAAAGGCTGTTTTTCTTGTGTTACTAAAGGCTGTTTTTCATGTGTTACTAAAGGTTGTTTTTCATGTGTTATTAAAGGTTGTTTTTCATGTGTTAGTTACCTAAAAGCCGTTTCTCTTGTGGTACTAAAGGTGGTTTTTTTTGTGGTACTAAAGGCTGTTCTTCTTGTGTTAGTTACTAAAGGCTGTTTTTCATGTGTTACTAAAGGTTATTCTTCAGGTGTTACTAAAGGCAGTTTTTCTTGTGTTACTAAAGGCTGTTTTTCTTGTGCTACTAAAGGCTGTTTTTCTTGTGTTACTAAAAGCTGTTTTTCTTGTGTTAGTTACTAAAGGCTGTTTTCCTTGTGTTAGTTACTAAAGGTTGTTTTTCTTGTGTTAGTTACTAAATAATTTTTCCATTCACCTCGTGTCACCCCCTGTATTTACTGACGGGCAACTAAATTTAGAAATTGTTTTTGGTTAAAAAGTACAGTGGTTTAAATTATGCCCACCGCCTAAAACAATAACAATTTAATAGTCCTCGAGAGGAAATGTTTGTGTTATCTATCTTGCGAATACTTTTAAAAACGATACAATTGAATATTTAAGTTTACTGCATCAGTTGATTAATATCCACTTTTTCATGAATTTGGTGATTAAGGTTATTTTCTAAGGATCATTGGCAAAGTAAACTTACTGTCCTCTTTCAAAATTATCCCTTCCACTCGATTCTAACTCTTTTTCTTTCGTTCCACCTTTAGTTCCAAATAATTTGATAAAAACACGAGCATCAGTTCCAGCGCCAAATCTATCTCCAGTATATGTAGTTATTACATAACGATAGCCTACGAGAGAGAGAAAGTAATTATACGAGTTGATTACATAACAATAGTCGATAGAGTAAAGGAAACACGAAATAACTATCAGTGTTCCGGATATTGTTTAAAATTTCTACATTCTCTGGTTATGGGTTTTAATCAAAATAAAGCAGATGGCCATCCTTCTGATAAAAATAGATTGTATCCTCTCTACCTGCTCCGCTACTAATCTTCTTTATGGTTTGATTGCTTACTTTTGATTGAAGAGTTTCTTTAAGGTTTGATTGCTTACTTTTGATTGTAGAGGAGTATGGGGAGTGCTAACACCAGCAAATATTTTCTTCAACAATTGGCATGCTGGTAAACCGTATTATGTGATGCAATATGCAGATAACAGGAGCGGAGCTAGGAGCTTTTTATGGGTAGTCAAATTTATATTATGTTTACCGAAATTCGCCACTTTAGCAATACGAACTGGTTTCTTTATACAACAAATATGTAAGATTTTTGGGTAGTCATCTTGACTAGGTTGACTAGGTTGACTAGGTTGACTACCCCTCAATCAGTCCCTGGGTAACGCTACTTATTATTTTTTAATCACTTGTTATAGAACAACACTACCCTCTTTTTGTAGTCTCTATTTAAAAATAGTTTTGGACCAAATTTTATTGAAGTTGGTTTTCATTAGTTTTGAAGTTATTTTTATATTCTTATTTACAGTTTAGGTTCATATCGAAGCTACGTTTGCTATCTAGGTTTCATACTTTGTATCGAGTTGTCTGTATCTTAGTTTCTATTTATCATCATTGTGATTTATCTTGGTTATTTGTAATGATTTACTATATCCGCCATTTTGTCTCTACTGGACACCTTAATTTAATAAATTTCCTAATGAAACGAGGCGAGTTTATAATAATGAAAGAACGAGTTATGAGGTTAAAACATGATACCAACTTATAAGTACTAAAGCACAACAAATAAACTTGCCTCGTTTAGTACTAAACGAGGCAAAGCTTTATTTAGTAATAAGTACTAAAACACAACAAAACTTTACCTTTAACTGTGTTTATAAATACTGTAAGGAGGGCTACTAAAACTATGTATAACTTCATCATGTAACTGAAACATATTCCATAATATTAGTACCGTAAGTTTTTCGTGTGATACATTATATTTTTACTGTAATTTACTAAGATAAAAGGAATACTAATTGAATAAGGTTATAACGTCATAGCGGAAACCATATTTTTTAACCATACGCTATATTTTTACCATAAAATGACGTCATAAGCGGGAACTTTATTATTAAATTGTTTCTTTTGTATATCGTCAAGCAAATCTCTCTAAAAATCTTATATTATGAAATTTCTAATAAAAATTGTAAAAAAGCAGATTTCAAATAAAAACCGAACAAATATATTTTATTCTAAAAGTATACAGAAAGTATCAAGTTTGAATTTTTCTTGCAAGAAGCTAGTATATTCACATTCGTTTTCAACAATCAGTTGACCATGTGATTTCAACATTTTGTTCCTGCACGCTTCAATACTTTAACTTCAAATCGTAAAAAAATCAAACATAAGTTTAACAAAAAAGATGTAATTTACCGAACGCTTAGGTTCGGCATATTTACCATGACAACAATAAATTTAAACAAATACAATACACCGTTTTATAGTCTCAGTTCCGTTCCTCAAAATACATCAAGAACAAAAGTTGTTAATAGTTACTAGCAATTTTAATTATTTTTGTCGAAGATCCCTAGAAATCATTAAAAGGTAACCAAATTTACAAACATATATGACGCTTTGTGTATTGTTTCTTAGGAACAATGTGTAATTTAAGGAACGGAACTGAGACTTAAAACCGTGTATTGTTAAAATTTGCAAACATAATAGTATATCAATAGTTTTAGCGTGTTACTATTACAGAATTTGTAGCTTTTGACTTTTAAGTAATATGGTTTTTATTATAATATATGACATATAATAACTTAACCCTATTCTTTCTTTTACACGGAAAAACCAGGTTCGGTAATAGGAATGGAAAAATGGAGAACTTATCCGCTACTCAGATAACGCAAAAGAAAAAAAACTTTTGAACGGCTGTACCATACTTCTTCATTCAACTGATTACTGATTGGTAGTAATGCCAAGCTATATGTTATTTAAGTAAAATATAAACACACTATGCGACAAACTGGAATGTTCTTTTAGAAAATGTATTTTAGTAGAATATTGCTTCTTAGTGAGGGGGCAACTGTTATTCCGCTCGGTTGGTCTGTTAAAAGCAATATTTTTGCAGATTCGGATAGGCAATAACATAAATTAGCAAAAAAA
>JAYJMI010263297.1:0-17741 GCA_036873855.1 Sarsia tubulosa
TTTAATTGTTCAAAGTTGAATAGAATGATTTCAGAATGACGTAGAATAATTATATTGTCTCGATAATCCAGATGTTTTAAAAGATGTTTCTTTGTAATCTGAATAATTCCAGAGACAAAAAAATTGAGGTTTTAATACCTTTTTATAATTTTTCTTTAATAGTTAATGACTAATTAAAAATATATTGAAAAACAAAAAATACATATACATATATTCAAAATAAAGTTTTAGCAAACATTCGCTATCAAGAACATTGGAAAGATGAAGTGGATTGCTATATTATTTTTTATTTCCTTGGCAGCTTGTGTCATTAAAGGTAAATAAAGATTTGATTTTATATTTTGGATTTAGTATGTGTGTTCAGCCTTGTTCAAAACTAAACTTTTTATTCTATATTTTTGATTTAGTATGTGTGTTCAGCCTTGTTCAAAACTATTTAATTTCCTATTTTTTAAAACACTTTGCAACATGATTGAAATGTCGTGTATTTGATTTTGATTTACAATAAACTATTAACTACCTATAGGTTACTAGTTTTTAAGCCAGTATTATATGAATTTTCGTTTTATAGCTAACCTGGTTGATGAACTTGCACAAGAGATAAAGGATATCCTTGAGGATGATCCAAAAGATTTATCGCATCAAATGGATTTAGGTAAATTAATAATTTCTTTAGGTAAAACTATAAATAAGATTTTGGTAAGTTTCTAAGTTTTTTAAACATGTTAAACAATCAATTTCTCTTATCCCTCCATGTTTTTTGACTTTATTTTTGTACCTAATAGAGAATTTCTCAAAATTTAAAGGCTATTAACGCATATATTTGGGTTTTAGTTAGCCATGGTAGTAAAAACAGCCTTTTCACCATTAGAAATAAAAATAACAAAAAGAGCTAAAACTTTTTATTATTGATCCAATCTCTACGAAACTTGTTTAAAGGTTTATTGTATGAGATTTAATTTGACATTGCTGATGACAATAACAAACTTTTTGAGAGTTTTATCAGAATTTTTTAAAGTTTTTAGCTTTTTTGCGACGTCAGATGTGGTATGGTAAATGTTTTGGAACAACAATTTTAAAAATCTGACATTTACCTTTATAGTGAAATTTTAGTTTAAAGTTCTTAACTCTCTAGAAGATATTTTTCTGAAATCCAAGATTAATGCTCTTTAAAATCAGCAAATATTAATGACGTAACTAAAAAAACAAAGATATATTTGAAGTATTTTCCGGTTTATCAACGGGAGGCGAATCGGTCCTCCACAGACAAAACTAAACTTTACACATTAGAAGCCCAGAAAGTTTAGGGTTAAGGCTATTGAGATATCGAAATATATCATCAGTAATCTTTTGCCCACAGTTCCTTCTAGAATTGGAGGGTTTTTAAGAAGATAATAAGCAACAAAACAAAATACTGTTATTGAAAACACTTTCTCATGAAACTTTTTTTATCAATAGCTACTTTTGGGGAAAAAGTAAAAGGTCTTGTGTTCTTAGGGGTCGATTATATGAGAGAATTTTGTCCTGGGATTGAATCTCAACTTTGAACTTTTCTAAGTAGGTCATTTAGAAATATCATCTACGTTAAAATGTTGCTAACCCTTAGCCGTTAACCGGACTAGACAGCTTCATATAAATAAACCCGTAAGATTTATATATTAGTGTAAAAGGTAAAAAGTGTTACCATTAATGATTGCTTGAAAAGTTGTGTAAGTCTCTCCGATCACCGTTCAGCTGATATATTTTTTAATTCATGTTTAGCCGAAATTCATGATGAGATTCTTGATTCAACAAGGCTAAACGACTCATGGAGACCGAGAAGAAGAAGAAGTGGAAGAAGAATTGCTTTCCCATAGAAACCATCATTAGAGTGGTTTTTATTTACAAAATTTATCTTGAAATATAAATTTGCTGTTGAATTTTTCTTTTTATTTATGTTATAGTTATTCCAATAACAGTATTTATGATCAAAGTATAACAGCACCTTTATATTTATAATATATTAAAAGTGTATGTTAGTCCAGTTACTTAAAAAGTATAGTACATTTGCAAGGTAGCCGGATAGTGCCGTAAACATCCAGCAACAAGTCCAGGGCTTATAAACCTCGGTAAGCATTTTTCAAACGGGCTGATAAATGTTTCTGCTAATAAAATACTTTATCTTGATTCTAAAAAACCAACAATTTATTATATTTACTGTTAATTTAATCTGTTCTAACATGCACCGTAAATTTAATCTTTTTTACCATAAATTCCAACTTTTTTGATCTATTTGAGTAGGCTGATGCAAGTGGGGTTTATACATGGGTGAATTATATATTTGTGCAGCAAACGTACCGAGGAGAACATGAATATTTTTTTAAATCATGAAAAGGAGAACATTTATTATTTTTCATGAAGTGCTTTTAGTTTTCATAGGAAATCAATAACAAATTTTAATAGGAATGAAGTTACAACGTGCGTAATCACAGTTCATCCTATTGACCTAAAAACAATGTGATTTTAATCTTTATTGCCTTTTTTTGTGCGCTCATGTAGATTTCAATTAAAAAAAATTGATTCAAGCATTAACTGTGTAAAAGAAAATACATATTCTGCTTGATTGCTATGTGTTTGTATGAGAAAAAATATGCCCCGCACAAACGATGTTATTTTTCAACATTGATCTCAAGTCTTTTTTCTTATATTTACTTTCAGATGTCAGAAGCGGATTTGTGAAAGAATACACTCTGAAGGGCAACAGCTATTTTTACAACAGCTATTGACTTTCCTTAAAGCAATTAGTAAAATAAAAAACTGCAACAAACTTTTGTTTGTTTTCCATCATAAGAATTAGGTGAGGCATTCTGACATTCGGCTTTTCTTAGCAGTGGTTCTCTAGAAAATTAAAAATAATGTCAGCAACATTAGTTGATTACCATGGCATTCCTGTTATTTAGCTTATGAATCTGTACGTATAAGTTCTTATTCTAAGTTAAGGTAGAAATATTTTATCCTTTCGTCCTTTAATTAAGCATTAGCCATAAATTCTTTAAATAACATAAATACAATTGCCTATCTTTCAATAATTTGCTCATTTTTATCAGTATCACCAACAGCAACAATATATTTTTAGCCATACCAGCAATACCAACAAGTATTTATGTTGATATTTTAACAAGTATGGATAATATAGATGGTAATCGGGGTGTATCGATGATATTTGCTAGTGTAGTTTTATTTACATTAGTATTTGAAAATAAAGTAGCAGACAGTTTAGTAATCGTCTTATTATTAGCAGATTTTTTAATAGTTGTAAAAATTATAAAATATGAAAGTTTTCTAATTCCGTAAAAATTCAATCCCATTTTCTATATTAATATATTGTTATATGAAAATACTTTAAAACATATTCTTGAAAAACAAATTTTATGCATGAGTAAGAAAAAGGTTACATATAAAACAAAACACAAATCGATAAAAAAACATATGTCGAATCCTAGGTTACAAAATTGTATAGATATAACCTATATAGAGAGATATGCTGAAACTTAGACAAAAAGGGAATTTGAAGCCACAACCTTCCCGTTAAGGTCGAGACGCTTTGACAAAGTGAGCCATCCCCAGATACCAACTAAAATAACTTATTTCACATTAAGCAAATACGACACGAGTCTGTCATTCGAGTCATCTGTATCTAGATTTATGTACGAGGGGAAAGGGAAGCCAGCGATATATCACAAAGCGCATACTGGTATATAGAATGAATACTGAACATATAGATATTTGCATTTATATATAGAACTAGGTGTAACTTATACTTTGATAATAAGGGTACAGAGTTTGCAAATTTTGACAAGTTACTTAAAAGCAATGCTTCTGTAAATAATCTTCCTCTAGGTATGGTTAAAATGATCAACTAATGGTGACATATTCCCTTTCCAAAATTATTCGTGCTAAAATTTTTGATAATAAAACCTTTGTTACCGATTTTTTTCTTTGAATAATTCTTACTTAATCAAGCTCTTTGTAACTGTGACAACTTAATATTTAAGTATGCACATCACAAACACATTACTACCCGTGACCTCAGAATAATACAAACAACAAATTAGGAAAACTTATCAGTAAAAGTCCAAATACCGTGAACCAAGATCTATTTCTTGGAAAAATACTTTTCAATATCTAAAAAAAGGACTAGACAACTATATTAAAGCTTTATGTAATAAATTATCATTAGATCAATATTTTCTTCCGGAATCGAAATCGATCAATTTTGAGGAAATTAACGTTAAGATAACTACATTAAAAGATCGTCTGAGACGTTTAGTCACAGCCAGTTTTAGATGTCCCACAAGTAATAAATTACCTTGATGATCTTCAAAATCATGGTCCTTATCGATAAAGCTTCCAACAATGTAGTTTTTTCTGCAAAAGATGCTATGTATTTATTTTGTAAGAATTTGGCCTGTTATGTGCACGAAAATGCTCTTGATATAGTTAATTTATTGTAGAATCAACCAGACAAAACTACTAAAAGAGAAATTTGATATTGACGTTTCACAAGATAACCATAAACTTCCATGTGCTTATTGGATACCAAAAATTGCCAATAGGATCACATTTTCTAGAAAAACTTGCTCTATAAAAAGATTAGGCAAAAACATATTTTCCACCTTAAAACTATTGTATAAACAAATTGAGTCTTAAAATAACCGGCCTGTATTAAAATAAATTGATGAAATAAAGAAGAATGTCAAGTATGTAGTTATATACGATTTTCAACCTTTTATACAAAAAAATTACATAACAAATTGCTAGAAGTTTTAGACCAAATCATAGATTTCGGCTTTAAGGAAAGAAATTAAATTTTGTAGGAATTAGCTCTAGTTGAGAGGCAAAATGGTATAACAAAAACATTTTTTTTACAAAGACCTCTATTAAAGAAGCTATAAAATTCTTCATTGTAAATTGCTATTTCTTACTAGACTCTTTTATACTCAGACATATGGAAATATACTTCGCTAAACTTTTTCTGTTTCATTATGAATATAAATGGATTAAATTAATTGATCTAAACGACAACAATGAATTTGACAAACATTAGAAAGAAATTTATTTACCTGAACTTGAACTTAAGAAAGAAAATATCGATCTAACAAAATAATTTTTTTCAGGATCTTTCTATTGAAATCATTGATTCTACATTTTGTACCACACTTTATGATAAGAGGAACAAGTTTTCATTTTTTATCGTCCGAATGCTTTATCAATGCAGTAATATTCCAAATAAAATGTTATATTCAATAATTAGTTCTGAAATTTTAAGGATGTATATCAACAAAATCTATCTTATTAAGAATTTTTAACCAAGGAGCAAACTTAAAAATACCCTTATTAAAAATGATTAACAAACACTCCACAGAATCCAGTTAGTACGATGTCACAAATGATGTTTTAATAGCAACAAAAATGAATAATAATAACAGGAGGCAGGAAGTCAGGACTTTAACATTTCTGGATTTGGGAAGTTAAAGTCCTACCTGTACCTTATTAAAAAAATACAGCAAGGGGGCCAAGAATTAATATTTCTTCTCGATCAAAATACTGGTCATTAAATATGGAAGTAAACGATGAACGGTGGACAGTCGGTTTTGACGGTAAAAGGTAGACGGTAGGCGGTGAGTGGTGGACTTTGTTACACTCATTAGTTCTTCTTCTTTACTAAAAATGTGGATGCAATGAAAAATATAGATGCGATAAAGAAGAATGGCAAATCCTTATAAACAAATCTAATCGAAGCCAGGTTTTGTCAAAAAGTCATCAAATTGTTTTTCCTTGATATATTCTAAATTATGATTTCATGTCTGATTTCTTACTAGTGAACGAAAAGTACCTCAAAAAAACTTTTATTGTTAATTTTCTCGTAACAGTTGCTTGTTTTTTATCTCTTTTCGTTCTTTTCTTACTTGCTTAACATTTTTTTCATCATGACGACGACATAACTTTATAAAATTATTAATAATAACCTTCATTACGACGAGTAAATAAGTATGACGCTGAATGAAACTATGACGCCGTCATAGTTTGCGTCCTTGGATAAGTACTTTCATATTAAGTTTGCACTACAAGAGTGTTATTTTAATGATGTTTTGAAGAAAAATTAATCCAAGAAAAAGAGTATTGACGACACAAAATAACATAAAAATGACCTTCAGTTGTTTTTTTAAAATTATATTAACAAGGTAAAAAAATTATGAAAATTTCAAGTATTTAATGATTAATATTAAGATTAAATTTTCCTGAAGGCAATTTCACAAAACAAGCCTAATAGGTGAATATTAAAAGTATGAATTTTATTTTGAAACTATATACGAAAAACCTAATTTGTGTATATTTCAAATCTCCCTACCCCCTTCCCCCTTGAATTAAAATATGAAATAATCCAATACGTTGAATAATATCTCATTTGCTTCTTATTTGCTTATCATCAGACCATCATATGACATGTTTCGAAATATATTTCCCAGAATTCTTATAACAACATTTGAATATATCAATAACAAAATGTTATTGTATTTTTTGTTATTACAAATTAAGATTTTGCAATGTCATTTTAAAGATTCTATAGAATTCTTATAACTATTTTTTACGGAACTACAAGAACTTATATACAGTAAATTCGTGTTCGAGTTTCAATGTAAACATAAATTTGATTTAAAGAAATGCCCTTTAGCTATAATATTATAGTTCAGTAGGACAAAAACTATAGGTATGCACACTTTTTATTTTAATTTTATTCGTGTTTTGATGGATGTTTCATCAAACATAAGGATATGTTATGTTCAAACATTTATCAAATACCGATGTTTGTTGCTTATTGTTTTTCTCTTTTGATGTTACTATATTGATGTTTTTTATTTATTTATTTTGAAATAATTTCACCCAATATCAAAAGGAATTTTTAGTATTTTACCAACATACTCGTGCTTGGATTTTAATGTAAATAAGACATTGTTTTACAAAGATTTAGTTCAGTAATCAGATTTCTATCGGAGACAATAGAGAGGTATTGTTAAATGCATATTTCAGTATTAAAATAGATATAACGTTTTCAGGGAAATGTTTTATTACTTCTAAAAAACATTGGATGAAGAATATATTCACTGATGGAACACTGACTCATCTTTTTTGGCCGAAAGAAATAATCCCTAGTAATACTTTGTGAGAGGAAGTATTTCCATCTCAGTAGTCTCGTGTAAAAACTTGAGCCAATTTCTATGTGTTGTTTTTCAGATATTGGAATTTTAAATCCGCTAAACAAAAGAAACCAAGAAGCAGTTTAGTTTTTTTATTATTATCGAGTTATTTTACTTTTAGTTGGCTGAATCTAAGGAGGCAAATTTTAACAGCTTCATTGGCTGTCAACTGCTATTTTACAATACACAAATTTCAATGCAGGTTTCACAAACAGAGTTTAGACCAGTAAGTAAACTTTCTTACACAAGTAAGTAAATTTTTTTGTCTATTAAAAATACTGATGTTTCATATCCAAATTTGTACATTTAGAAATGATAATAAAAACTACTATTATTGCTACCATTCATCTTCAATATCGCTTACACTTTGTTCACACATCTTTATCTTTTCATAAAACGTTCCGTAAATGTAAATGTTCATTAACATTGTTATTATTTTGGCCATTATTTGTTTATTGTAGTATTATATAAATTAGGACCTTAAATAATTTATTTATTTTAAGTAAAGTAAAGGTTAGAAAGCTGGTAAGAGCATTTTTTCAGGTTAAAGTAATCCCTTTAAAGATATTAAATTTATATAATATTGTATATAATAAAATTATATTTGTTTATTATGCTAGTGATCTTTATAAAGTTAAGAAATTTGAGATTTTTTTTAGTGCAATTAAATTTTACAAAAGGTTTATTTTTATTGCAGTAAAACAAAAAGTTTAACAAAAAAATTTAATACACCAATTCAACATCGTTAACTTTAGCAACCTAACTAAATCTGTCCCCCCTAAACTATTTCCATTTTACTTGTTTAGTGAATTGTCAAGTGAAATATTTAATGATGCTTTTATTGTTAAAAATTAATTTTATAAAAAAGACTCGGAATAGTTTAGTTTAGTTTTTTTTTTGTTATTATTTCTATTTATAGTATCATGTTGAATTGGTGTATTAAACTAACTAAAACTGAAAAGAACCAAATCTTATATTTTTAGAAAGCCAGTTGTCTATCTTAAAATCTGTTGAACACACGACTTATTGCGACTTTTATTGTTATGAAATATTTTATAAAACAGAATTGGAGTATTTTGTTACAGGTTGCTAATATAACTATTTATAGTATCATCAATTGGTATCATGTTGAAGAGTTTTTATTCTAAAGACACATTGTTAAATCGTTCAATATAATAGTACAAGGTTAAAACTTTTAACGGCCCTTAAAAGTAAAACTTCAAGTGATTTTGGGGAAAAAAGTAATGACAACAAAAATTTTAGCAATGAAAGAATAGCACTCCTGAGTATCCTGTAAAAGTTTGAGCAACTTTCTATGTGGATTTTAAATTCGCTGAGGAATAGGAATCAGAAGTAATTGTGCTTTATTACATAATAATATTTCTCATGATCTGCTCAATAGCAGGAGGTAAAGTTTACCAGTTTAATTTACTTCTAGCTAAATTTTTAACAGATTAAGTTTCAGTATAGGTTTCACAAGACTGATCTCGATGGAAGTTGTGCCTTTAAGAAGATTACTCTGTGCAATATATTAACGTTAATCTTCTTGTTAATTAAGTTTAAAACGTGAAACATTTTATTTGAAGGTTGTGTTAAGAACGTTAAAATAATGTCAGTAAAATTCATAGAAAATATAAAACAAAAAATTTAACTCTCTAATTTTTTGTTTATATCTACTTGGCTTCTATTAAAATATCTAATAAAATTAATATTTATTAGATAATAAAATTAATGCAAATATTATAAAAAACAAACAAAAAAAAAATAAGGATAAAGATGTAACCTAATCAAATTCGAAAATTCAAAAAAAAAAATCCAATACACCAATTCAACATTGATACTATAAACAGAAATTTTAGCAACTCGTACGCTAAACTAATCGGAGTCTTTTTTATTAAATTAATTCATAACAACACATTATTAAATATTTCTCTTGACAATTCAATGAACAAGTAAAAATAGAAATAGTACAAAAAATAGGGCTATAGTACTAGGGAACTGTACAATAGTGAAAATTTCCACAGGGGAATTAACTTAAAATTATAATTAGATTGAAATAACTTAGACATAGAATAGTTTTAGTGGTAACAAGCTTATCATTCTGTTTATCCCTGGAGATGAGAAGGGAGTCCGATACAAAGGACACTCAAGATATTCAAATAAATTTGTTGGTTTGACAACTTTTTTAATTTTCATTAGGTTATACATCTTTATACTCATTTTTTTTTTTATATATAATATTAGCATGCATTGGCATTAATTTTATTTATACTTTTTATGCATCATTATATGCGATCATATAAACCTATATATCTACTTTAGCATAATTCATGATAGTTAACACGATATTGCAATATTAAAGGGACTTACTCAGGGTTTTTGGCCAAAATAATTAATCCCTACTGAAACTTTGTGGAATGAAAGATGACCATTTCAGTATTATCCTGTCAAAATTTGAGCTAATTTCTATGTGCAGTTTTTGAGATATTTTTTTCTTAAAATCTAAACAAAAGAAAACAAGAAGCATTTAAGTTGTTTTAAATTTTTTGGCTTTTTTATGGTTTATCTGCTGAACCAAAGGAGAAATACTTATCAACTTGGATGGTCTTGCAGTGCTCTTCGCAATACATCAGTAACAGTATAGGTTTCAAAAAATAATTTTACCTGAGTAAGGCCCTTTAACGTTAGTAATAAATACAATGAAAACATTGTAGTCGTGAGGTGTGTAAGTTGAGATTACTAAAAACAATCTATAGTATATTGCTATTGGTTTGATATCAATGGTGTAGAAGCTATTAAAGTAAAAACATATAATCTTTATTCAAAAGGTAGATAATCTGGCTGATCTCAACTGTCCACCAGGAATTGAAAAATTAAATAACTATAAAATCAGAAAATCAGAAGATTTATTTTTGTATGCTTACTTTTCAACTCAGGGATTTGTCGTTAAATGGGTAAACTTCTAAAACAACAATAATCCATTTGCATTCCTTTTGTTAAAGGTCTTAAAATATTATTTCACTGTAAGTTGTTTCACTAATAACTTATGCAGTAAAAAAGAGTATATTATAGAAATTGTTTGATACATTTAACCTTGGGAACACCTTACTAACTATATTTAAATGATATTGGAATGATATTGTGTTGAAGTATTTTTGCGGAAGCACGAGCACGTGCGTGAGCTCTTTTGTCAAATTAATGCACGTATGAATTTTCGGATTTCTCCCTTACTCGGGGGAGTTTTTATTTGGATGGCGTCATGTGTCTGATTTTGTGATTTTTGCTTGGAACAAAATGGCCGCCACAAAACTTATTTTGGGGTATATTTTCTTCCACAGTAGCTGTAAGTACGAATTACTCTTTCATTTTCTAGTGTCTTCGGTTTTTATTATGAGTCTTATAAGACATACACCTAGTTATTAAAGTGAACAAGAGATTTTAAAGAATAAAAGTGTCAGTAAGTATATGTCTCAAACTCCGTGTTTTTTGTATTTGTTGTTTTCTGTTTCATTTTTTCTTTGTTTTTATATAGTATTTAATTTTTCTTAGAACAAATATAGTCTGTACTTCTTGTTGTTAGATTTTTTTCTTGATTCTTAAAGAGCATTTCTTTTTATTTCGAACAACATTTTATATTTTTTATATTTCCTTTTCGCTTTTGGTTTTGTTTTAGCTATATCGTTCTGTATTCCTATTTATGTAGTTTAGTGTTCTATGGTTCTGTGTTCTGTGGTTCTGTGTTCTGTGTTCTATGGTTCTATGTTCTACTTCCATGTTCTGTGATCTACTTCCCAGGTTCTGGGTTCTATGGTACTGTGTTCCACTTCCTGGTTCAAGGTTCTGTTTTCTATGGTTTGGTGTTCCAGGTTCTGTGTTCTTATGGTTCTGCATTCTAATGTTTTTAGTTGCAATTTCCTTATTGGGCAGTTGGTTCTTAGTTCCAATTGACTGATGCCTTTGCCGTTATGCCTTTCTCTTAATGTTAATACCTTTTTTCCTTTGCCTTTATGCCTAGTGTCCTAATATCCGTTGAACTGTTTTTTTGGTTTGCCAACAAGGTGCAATTATTTTTCGCAATTATTAGGGATATTTATCATGGCTTAAAAAATGAAAGCTAAGCAAAATAATTCACCCGTGAGAAAAGTAATAACATGGTAAACCCTATGAAAACTGTACTAACTGACGTGATTATAAATGGATTGTTGTTTTACACATTTAATCACACATTACTGATTAAATGAATGGAAAAGAACATTTCAAATGCTGATATTAAGCTCTCCAAAGCTTTTGCCTAAATATCAATTTACTTGATAAGTACTATTTTTAATCTGTAAATATACTTAATTTGAAAAAAATTGAGACTAGTTAAAAATTATTTCTTCTATAGTTTGGTTTGAATATCAGACTTTATTATGAAAATGAAAATTGGGATTATCAGACACAGACTCCAGCTCAACCGGATAAAAATCAACAGGATAAAAATAAAAAGGATATCGCTCATATCTTTTTAAAAAGTAAACTTCAAACAACGATACTACTTGCAGATGATAAACCAAAGGTTTACGATCTTGTTAAATCCGACAAACCTATCAGCAAAACTATGTTTCCAATGATTACAAAGATAATTAAGACAGGAAGTAGAGCAGAGCAAGTGTACTTAGAAAAATCAGATGTTGATTACATGTATGAAATAGGACCAGCTATTGTTACAATCAATAATCGCAACTACGAGAAAAATGGAGATATCCTTGACAATTTTATACGCTACAAAATAGAAGCTACAAAAAATGTTGGTTTTTATAATATTCAAGATGCGTATGGAGGGTTTGTATATCCAGTCGTCATGCAAAGTAAGGTAGCGCCATTGATTGAACGTGCAAAGGCTTTGGCAGAATTGGAAAAGGTTAGCGCTTCTTTACCTCAAAATCTAAACAAAACTAAAGGTGTAGATGAGGATGAAGTAATTTCTTTCAAATGTTTAGAATGGCCGACAAAAGTGTGGAAGGATTTTGAGTCTCGAAAATCAAAGTTCATTTTCTACGATATTATGGATAATTTAAGAGGTAATTTAAAAATAATGTTATAGTAAATCTTTTCTATTCTTCAGTGTTTTTCATTATTTTATAGAAATTGTTTCACTAAAACTTACATTAAGAAAATTGCACATTGATGCTCTGATTTTTATATATAACTAAACAACTTATCTTTTTTAACCGGTGCTTTATAAATGGGTAATGCTACATGAGCTGACTATCATATATTTCACGGAAATTTATTTTCTACTTTAGAAGAAAGTTTATATTTAGTTCCAAAATCACATCCAAAAAGTGAGGATCCCTGGATCGAATGGAGATTGTCGTTTTCAATGATTGAAATAAAAATTATTGAAAGTTTGCCATACATTTTCAGAAAGGTCTTGCTGTGGTGTAAAAGGTTATCTTGCTATGTCTTTAGTTACATATTAAATGTCACTAGTTACATATTAAAAACGGTGTTTTTATGGAAATGTGAAGAATGGTTTGAAAGTGGTAAATTATATACCGAAGATGATCTATTTGATATGGTCAAACAAGTTTTTATTGACATTAAAAAACGGTGTGCTGATGACAAAATGGTACCACAGTACTTTTTACCAACAATGAACCTGATGAATTTATTTGAAGAAGATGAAGTTAGTAGGGTAACAAATCCTTCATACATAGATCAGCTCACGTCAGACAAATTACTGGCAGATAGAATCATTGGAGAAAATAACAATGGTATTTATCCTTTGATTAGCGTTGGTCATAAATATGAAGGAAATTTTGATGGTTTATATCTTCAACAGTTTGACCAAGCTCGGGAGCACGTGGCTCAAAAGCCAGAAAAATATGTGTATCTAATGTTGTCATTGATTAATAACAAGGGGTATCAATGCATCACAGTTAATGAAATAGATTTGGTAATTGAGATTTATTGCATTTTTTTAAAAATTTTGAAAAATATGCAAAAATGGCCTATAGAAACGGCAATTGAATTTGAGCGATATGCATTGTATGCATTGAAAACATTTGACGCGTCATTTCAAATGGAATTAACTTCCTTTACACAATATTGCAAATCTTTATTAAAAAATGTAGCACAAATGAACAATCAAAAAGAAGTTTTTCAATTTGATATTGAAGCTCTACCCAAAGAAATCAATAACCAATTCAAAGATAAATTTTTCTGGAAATGTGATATTGAATTTATAGCACTCACTTCTAAAATTAATCTTTACTTGAATGAAAACAAAGCTTCATGCATGGAAAGAATTGATGATCTTCCTTTCTTTAAAGACCTGGTTGAGCATGTATCGGAAATGCTTAATCTTAAGTTACAAGATCCGGGTTTTAGCCTACCAACTCCTGGTACCTACTTAGCTTATCTTAGTACGAAAATTCTTAATTACAAATAAAACAAAACTAAACTAGATTAAAATTTGTTAGTTGAACATACGGAAGACTATATTTGTAATTATGATAATATAACTCTGATTTGCCAGTGCGATACTTTCCAGATAAATATTACTGAATATACATAGGCAGTTGACATGAACTTCAATATATCCTAAATAAACTATGTAAGTTCCTTTTTAGATCAGTTTTTAAAGTGTCTTAAAAGAACTCCTACTTTGAAGAAATGCTAAGTTTGATATCTTGGTAAAATTATGTAATAAAATTTTAGAAAATTTTAATCTTTATTTACCTAAATAGTTATCTTTATTACTAATTTTTGCATTTTGTTAATAAATAAGATTTTTTTACCCTCATTTTGTGTAGTTTTGTACCTCGAAAAACTTATACTCGTTACTTATTTACTTATTCAATAATAAAATAAGATTGAAAAGTTGAGTATTTTTTAGAGTATTGTTTGTTTTCCGTTAAAGATTACATTCCAGAAGTACTTAGTTCCCAACTTATTTACAAACTTTCATGTGGTTGTTGCAAATACGCCTACTATGATGAAACTGAACGCGTTTTTAGCTACAGTGCATATAGGTTTAACACATTTAACAGGTTGACAAGTAACTAAAACAACTGCAAAAAATCACGCCATTTGATTTAGCCGTTAAAATTAAAATTACTCCAAACCATATATAACGATCAGCAGTTTTAGATCATTTATATCTGACTGTCCACATTATTAGCCTTGACCGTTTCACCATGTTGTCTAGTAAAAACAATGATTTTAAAGCTCTTTAGTTATCGGATTGATTCTCATTTCTAATGATTTGCCTATTTTGAACAAATGATCAGTTGCTTTTACCACTGAAGTTGTTTTAAGTTTAAATCTATTTCCTTGTCGTCGTAGTAGTAATATGTATTAACACATTTTAAAATCGAAAATTATTACTGGTTCTCTTAAAAGCAATTATTACACCCCTGCCTCTGTGCTCCAATCGGATCCGCCTCAGTGAAATTTCCTGTGAATAAAACCTGATTTGTTCCCTCGGTGAAATAGTTTGTGTCTACAATTTTGAAATATCGTTGGCTAGTTTTTTATAAAGATGTTATAATTATAAATATTATAAAAGTTATTATTGTTTTAAAAAACTTAAAAAAATTAATGTAATTTTTTTGTGCTATAAAAATGATTTAATACAATACAATAAACGATTTAAATTATGTTCTGATCTAAGTTTTTTTAAATATCCTTAAAAAGAGCATGCGTTTGTCTTTCATTTTTTGGTTCCGGTAAATTTTATACATAAATAAACTTTAAAAATGGTAGACAGCAAAGCTTGTTACGAAAATGAAATTAATCAGAATTAAAAAAACTTGGAGCTTTTTCACCAGAACATCAAAGTGAAACTAAAGGTGAAGATGAAGATGAAGTAATTTCTTTGAAATATTTAGAATCGCCAACTATAGTGTGGAAAGAATTTGAACCTCGAAAACTAAAGTTAATTTTCTTCAATATTATGGTGAAAAACAACCGCGCCGTAAAATAGTTGCGAAAGTTTGTTATAAGAGAAAAAAAATTTGATTGTTCGTTAGATATTATGTTAGTTTAATTAAAATACCATAAAAACATATGATATGATTTAATATATGCTTTGAAAAGGAAACAGTAATTTTTAGGTAGTGTAGTCAAAGCATAAATTCAAGTAGTTTACTGGGTAAACTACAGTAAACTTGTATGTCAACATCGACTCTGAATATTTTGTTTTATACTTTTCTTTTTTTTGTAGACTATTTCTATTATCAGATTATAGCTAAATAGCTAATAAAATTAGAAATACTAACTGCCTGAATAAACAGCTGGGTAAAAAATTAGCTATATACTGTCACGAAAACAATAAAAGTTTTTAAGAAATGAATTGAATTAAAGTTTTGAGTTGCCGCCTTTTTCATCAATTAAGCAATATAATAAAGGTTTCCAGAAATGTGTTGGTGGTGGATATTATTAAAATGTTGCCACTAAATATATTTTGTTCTCCAAATTTTTGAAGTCTTTTGATCACTAAAATATTCAAAAACTGATTTCTGCGTTTTCGTTATTATTAGTTTATTATCGAAGGATAAAGCTAAACCTTGTTCAATCTTTTGCATGGAAGTACCAGTTCTAATGGACTGCCCACAGGGATAGTCTATAATTTCCGTTCGCATTGAAAGATATATCTAAAGTATGCTCATTGGCTTAAAATTATGGCGGTAATATTGCATGCGCTTGAAGCTTATTTTAACTCCAATATTTTCGGACGTTTAAAACTTTCGACGTGGTCATTCATACTAATGGTTAATACCAAGATTACAAGAACTTTCGAACCAAATAACATCATAAAACCAAACTTTGTATATAAGCAAACAATACCATCCCCTAAATTTAGGCTGCGATGACGTCATAATTTAACCGCAATCTGATTGGTTAATACTAAAATTGAAACAACTTTCGAACCAAATATTATCATAAAACCAAACTTGGTATATAAGCAAAGAACAACATCCTCTAAACTAAGGCTCTGATGACGTCATAATTTAGCTGCCATTTGATTGGTAAATACTACAACTGATATAACTTTCGAACCAAGTATTATGACAAAACAAAACTTGGTATATAAGCAAACAATAGCATTCTCTAAATTTAGGCTGTGATGACGTCATCATTTAGCTGCAATATGATTGGTAAATACTAAAATTACAATAATTTTCGAACTAAATAACATCACACAACTAAATTTGGTATGTAATCAAACAATAACATCCTCTAAATTTAAGCTATGATGACGTCATTCCTTAGCTGCAATATGATTGGTTAATACTGAAATTGCAATAATTTTCGAAACAAAATAACATCATACAACTAAACTTGGTATATAAGCAAACAATAACATCCTTTAAAATTAGGCAGTGATGACGTCACCATTTACCTGCAATATGATTGGTTAATACTAAAATTGCAATTATTTTCGAACCAAATAACACCATAAAACCAAACTTGGTATATCAGCAGACAATATTATCTTCTAAATTTGGGCTGTGATGACGTCATCCTATAAATGTAATATGATTGGTTAATACTAAATTTGCAATAATTTTCAAACAAAATAACATCATACAACAAAACTTGATATATAAGCAAACAATATGATTTTCTAAATTTAGGCAGTGATGACGTCATCATTTAGCTGCAATCTTATTGGTTAATATTGAAATTGCAATAATTTTCGAACTAAATAACATCATACAACTAAACTTGGCATATAAGCAAACAATAACATCCCCTAAATTTAGGCTATGATTACGTCATAATTTACCTCCATTATGATTGGTTAATACTAAAATTGCAATAATTTTCGAACTAAATAACATCATACAACAAAACTTGATATATAAGAAAACAATAACATCCTCTAAATTTAGGCTATTATGACCTCTTTCCTTAGCTGCAATATGATTGGTTAATACTAAAATTGGAATAATTTTGGAATTAAATAACATCATACAACCAAACTTGGAATATAAGAAAACAATAACATCCTCTAAATTTAGGCTATGATGACGTCATAATTAAGCTCCATTATGATTCGTTAATACTAAAATTGCAATAATTTTCGAACTAAATAACATCATACAACCAAACTTGCTATATAATCAAATAATAACATCCTCTAAATTTAGGCTCTGATGACGTCATTCCTTAGCTGCAATATGATTGGTTAATGCTGAAATTGCAATAATTTCCGAACTAAATAACATCATACAACTAAACTTGGTATATAAGCAAACAATAATATCACCTAAATTTAGGCTATGATGACGTCATTCAATAGCTGCAATATCATTGGTTAATACTAAAATCACAATCATTTTCGAACTAAATATCATCATATAACCGAACTTGGTATATAATCAAACAAGAGAAAAGCCAAAAGACGAAGTCTTTAGAGGACAGCTTTATTTCGAGGATGTTAAAAACAAAAAATACGATTAGTATTCAAGTAGTTCAAAGGCTGCAAGGGTCAGATTACCTGAGTAAATA
>JAYJMI010264408.1:0-17737 GCA_036873855.1 Sarsia tubulosa
TGACCGTAATTTTCTGAAAATCAGACCTCTGTAACTTTTGCTCTGATTATCTAAAATTAATAAAATTTTGTAAGTATGCATATTTTTGGACGAGGATTCCAAATATCGCATTAATTTTTTCTGAAATTTATGTTTGAAAATTCATAATGGCAGATGCTTATGGTAAATAGGTGTATTCATTACAGATTTCAGAACATCAAAATATAGTTTATAAAGTAACTGAGAGGTGAAAGCTGTAATCAAAAAAAGTGTTTAATTTTAACGGTTTTTAATCTTACCTCAAACATTCTTTTCCAGGTTATAGTTATATTTACCAGTCAATAAGCAACACTCTAAGCAACACAAAAATAATAATCTGTAGTAGTAGTGGAAGTTGTATCCACCTAATTTGCGAAACACATATAAAAGTTTTGTTCCCAACTTCATGTTAAATACTCGTTTACTTTCAACCAGGAAACCGTAAATATTTGAACCTGTAACAGCGTATTGTGCAAACTATTATCGGTTACACTATTAACGATCGATATATTTTCGTTTTCAGATGTCGATCAACTGCTTCGTAGTGTTTACGACAAAATCATCCTCACGCTGAAAACAAACAAATCCGAAACGAAAGAAAATGTCAAGAAAATGTCAAGGAATGTCAAGAAAATAAAAGTGGAAAGAAATTTTCATCCTGATAAATATTTAGGTCTATTGTATCGTAAGTTGAAGAAATAAATTTCCAAGTTCCGAAAATACCTCCAGCAACACGAAACAAAAGATAACATTATGATTTTAGACAATAGATTGCAGTTACGACTCATTACATTGTAATATTAAACCTTCTTTATTCTTTTATTCTACATTGTACAATTGACTTTTAGATAACTAAATATAATATCTCATTTATTATATCTTACGGTTTTACACATAAATTGCGCATTTTACAAGAAAGTAAAGATTTTCTTTGAACCTAATGTAATTTTCTAATTTAAAATTTACTAATATATACAAAGGTTAAAGTGAATCCGAGGTGACAAAGACAAGTGAGGCTCATATTCAAGAACTTCAGAAGCTATGAACATAATTCTTTTCGTTCTCAGATTCTCTGCTATTTTTGAGGTGAAACTTAAGGGCATGGTACAAGCCTTCGATAACATCACAGATTGGTAAAATATGAAACTTGTCTTGTCATCTCGGGTACCTTGTCACATTGGGTACAAGTTCTAGGAATTTCTAAATAACACTTTGATCAGATATAAAGAACAAAGTAGAAAAAACTTCAGGAGGAAAGGAAAGGAGGGAGGAAATTAACAGTGTGGATATATGGGAATTTAAATATTGATTTTACAAAGATTTATTTAGAAATTTCCATTATAAAACTTTTGAAAAAATATGCTATAAAAATGTTCTGCAATGTTCCGAATAAATATATACAATTATTTTTCCATCTAAAAAATGTTTCAAATAAAAAGAATGCTAGCAAATGATGCAATAAAAAGACTGACACATAAGTAGTATCGAAAAATCTTATGCTTTAAATAGCAATTTTAATACATGATTTCACAGTCACAAAAAACTGTTCTCTATCGCAGATATTCGGAGGTAGAAGAACAGAAATAATGGCGGAGTTGCACGTGGAGGTTTATTTGTTGTTAAATTTCTCGATCAAAATGCACACATAATCGAATAATTTTTTTTGCAGTACTTTGCCTTTAATGGAAAATTTACCAATGGTACCCAGGGAAAACACATTGAAACGGCAAACTTATCTTAATTTTGAAGTAAGCTAAACCTCAGCATGAGAACAGCTATGTATATTTATTCTATCTACTGATATTGAATATTTTCGTTTTTGAAAACACGTACATAATAATATGCAAGTACAAAATTAACTTATATATAAAAATGATCATATATTATTTGACAAAATTTGACAAAAAAATAAATAATATAAAGACACTAAACCAAAAACAGACACGAAAAGATTCGCTACTTGCCTCGTATTTGATAAGACAAAAACGTGAAAATGCAACTTGGAGAAATAGTTGAAATAGAAAATAACATCATTTGGAGATACTTTAAAGTAATTACTTTTGTCGAATTAATGACGCATCAAATCAATACTCCAATTCAACATCAACACTTTAGCAATTTCAATATGACAAATCAATATAACAATCCAATAAACTTTAGCAACTTAGGGATTGATCATATGAGAGAATTTCGTACCGGGATGGGATCTCAACTTAGAGCTTTTTTACATTATATAAACTTTTTAAAGCAGGTAGTTTAGAAATGTCATCTACGATAAAACGTTGCTAACCTACGTTAACCGGGCTAGTTCGCCTCATATAATCGATCCCACAATAAATTGTTGGTAATATTACTATCTAATAGTTATATAACTATATAATAGTTATATATAATCTTATATGATGAATTGGTGCATTAAAAGTATGCATCAACTACTTCAATTTTAAACCAAATACAGGGCGAAAATAACATGTGACAACACATTCAATTAACATACAATTAAATTTACAATTAAATTCATAAACTTTAATAATAAATCCCTTCATTTTTATGTAGCCTTTAAGGTCTGCTGGTAATATACACAATTTTTGAGTTCAATCAAAATTATAAAACCTACTAAAAAACGTGACATTTATATGATAACTTGGCTGGCTTGGCTCCATTGGACTATTTTAAAAGCTGATCAGTATAATTGCCAGATAGCGAAATAGTTAGATTGCGTAGTAATTTTAGTACCTCGATCTCCTGCTGTTTAAATGAGATATGCCTTTACAATTTCAGTTTTCATATAAATACAGCAAACGTTTTGAGTTGTCAAAGTTAACTCATACATTCTTTCCCATCATTGACGAAGTAGCAGTAAGTAAGAGTTGTAAACCACTAAGCTGCTAGTTACAAATGTTACAAATCACATTGTTGTGAAGAGACAAAACATTCTTCTAGTGCTGAACAATATTGTATCATCAACAACTTCAAGCCTTGACAACGTTCTTCGGATTTCAACTAGAAGTAAAAGTCAACACATAGTCATCATTTATAACCATCATTTATAAACATCATTTCGAAAATATTTTTGAAACACAAAATTATTAGGTTGGCTAGTTCAAGGCCCTTTTGTGTTTTTGCTGATATTACTTTTTTTCTAAATTCAGATTATTTTGAAAAAACATTTTTTCATTTTTGAATTATATTTGTTTCATTAATTAAAATTTCTAAAAAATAATTCACTTAACATGTGCTGTTTTTGCAGAATTGCAGGATCAGCGAAAAGATAAAAGGGACTGGAACTAGCCAAACTAACAATTTTGTGTGTCAAAAATATTTTTGAAATGATGCCATTTTTATCGTCTGAATCATTATACTTCCAGAGATATCTCAAATTTATTATTTTCAGAAGCCATGCTTTCACTTTTTGACGTCATAGAAATCATATTGAAGCCACATGCTGAAAATACTAAAACTCCCACAACTTAAGAACGAAAGAAGATTTTAACATGAAATAAAAAGCATTTTTCCTAACTTTCGAAGTTCTTTCATATGATACTAACTTGTCAAAACAGTATAGGATCCCTTTAACCTAGAAAGAAGTATGCTTATAAATTGATATTCTACCAAATTCGAGTTGAACCAACTAAAGTCAATCGACATACTATTAATGCTTTCACTTTCTGTTGATCGCCATCATCTTTTGTTGGCAACATTTTTCGTAATTCTGCTTCTTTTTCATTTTCTTTTTGAATTTCAAACTGCAGTTCTTCAACCTGTTGAAATCAATCGAACATTAAAACAAACTACAGCTACTAGATTTAAAATTAATAATTCTTATTTTTCTTTTTAAATTTATGGTAAGTAAGATTTGCAAAGAGGGCAAAAACAGCTGTCTGGCACGTCTGAAAAGTTTTAAATAAAAAATAATGCAATGTTTAGGTATACAATGTGTAAAAGATTGTACAGTTATTTTATAGTGCTCAATATTATAATAATAGAGCTTTATATTAGTAATATGAATTGTCCTGATAAGACGTGAAACACAGTGTAAGGCCCAAGTAATTCATATTACCAATTTTAAGTATATATATTTTATAAATACGAGCTATCGACGATCGAAAGATAACGACTACACCTATTGAGAATATTAAAATTAAATTCCTTGGTAATAACAACAAATAACAACTTGCAAACTGTCTATTTTTAGCCTAAATTTTCCTTGCTTAACAAAAACAAGAACTTACAGGAATATAGGAATAGCAATTTTTTACCTCGAACAAGTCTGAATTTGTAGGATAGGATAGTCTTTAGTGTTTTTCAAAATTTTGGATTTCAGGCCCATTTCTTTTCGACAAACTGAGTCGAGTACCAAGATACACAGATTGAATTTTACAAACGAAAGGAATTAGTATTATATCATATATCTTAACATAGAAACCTTAATGAATATCCTAATCGAATTTTGTAATATATGATACTCAAAAGAAAAGTAGAGTAAATAAAATTTCATAACACATAACAATACTTCTCACTAGATCCAGGCTTTTTCAATAAAACTGCTATAACTAAAATTAAAATTTAAAACCATCATGCTTCATTCAAGAATATCTTGTAGTTTCAGTTTTATTAATACGATCAATGTGGTTTCTTAGATACCTTCGGTTCGGTCCCTACAATGTTTTCTGTGAAATTATACCTTTTTCTGTATGCTCCTTTCACGACCTTCTTCGTCAAGACTGGCAAACAATTCTCGACCAGCCTATAATTGATCATTAACAGTATCATAAAACGTAGAACAGTAGCAAAACAAAAATAATCTTTCTTTCTTTCTATAGAGCTTTTTATATTCCTGTAAACTAGCCGAAGTAAAAAAGCTTTGTTAATTTTCTTATAAACAAAGGTGTTACTTTTTGTAAAAGCCGTAATATGAGCAAACAAGCTACAGATTGTACCATCAATGGTCAGACTAAGACTAATTAAACATACATAAAGGGACTATTCAAGAAGAGAAAGAAGCTTACCTCTTTAGCGGTAACAGCAGCTGTAGCTATAGAATCGTGCACATCATTTTCTAAATTGTCTTCCTAAAAAAATATATTACTATAATTATTACTTCTAATTAATTAGGAGAATGTAGCGTGACGAATTTTCTATTTTAAATTATACCAATCTTATATCTCTTTTTATAAAGTTATTTTAATTAGTTACTCTTTTTAATTACAACTATTTCTTTATCAATTACTGTTGATTAAATTTTGTAAAAAAGTCGGACAACTGAAAGCTGCGTTTAATTGAGAACATACCTCGAGAAAAACAGAATTTTCTTTCTCTTCGAAGATATTACCATTTTCAGCTGTAGGTGATAATTTTCGCGACGAGATATTTCTACGCCGTAGCACATTTGATGAAGGGTTGCTATTTTTTATTCCAGGTCGTAAGTCTAATTCATCTGGTACGTTGAACGGATATGTACGCGGTGATGGAGACGGGGGTTTATTATCAACTTCTGTGATTTCGTCTTCATTAGGTTGAGTGATGTCATTATTTTGCCAAACAGGGGGTTTAGCACGAACACCGTTTCTAAATATTTGATTCAATAAATGTCATTGAAACAACATGCCCAACGCAGCAAACACAGCACAAATACAAAAGCTAGAGAATTGTTAGACTTACGATGTACAATAGGTATTGTTTTGAGACTTACGATGTACAATAGATATTGTTCTGAGCATAGTGAATTGTTAGACTTACGATGTACAATAGGTATTGTTAGACTTACGATGTGCAATAGGTATTGTTTTGAGCATTAACCATGCATCTCTTGTGTGAAACCATCGCACAAACGCGACATTGAAATGCAACTTTACGCCAAACCTAGAAAAGATTGTGAAAACATTGAAATTCATTGCACTATTATAAATATACCAGCACCACAGCGAAATTACTTAAAAGGATTAATAAGATAGAAGGAAAGTTAAATAAAAACGATTTAATGTTTATGGAAGACTATTTCGTAAAATGACCTTTAAGTAAAAATGCATGCTTAGAAAACCTTTAAAATATGGAAATGTATTTTTCATGCAAGTTCTTTATTAATGTAATGACCAAACCAAACAAAACAAAACAAAACCGATAGTTTTCATTTTTTAGACAAAGAAAAATCTTCAAAGGCTTTATCGATTGAAGTGAATCAGAAAACAAGAAGTTTAGAATATGTTATTGGCATTAGAAGAATTGACTAATAATTTACCTTATTTTGGCAATAATCACATCTAGTAGGAAAGTAAAATTCAGTTCCAACGAAATTGTGTTCCCTAAGCCTAGAAAAAATTCGTATTAAATTTTATAAAAGAGAACAACTATACGTTATGTTAAAAATGGTGGATATTTACCGAAAATTAAAAAAAGAAAACGGAATATCAGGCACTTTGGAATGGTGTAACTATGGGGGTTTAGCAGTTTATAAAAGAATTGTGAAACTATAGAGAAATCATTGTTTTTTTAAAAATCAAATTTTCACCCCTACCTCTCGTCTTCTACGTTATTGGTTAATGTAGTAGGTTCATGGACTGTCGTTACTTCTTCCTGCAATACGAAATTGATTTTATAATCAGATACACATATATACACAAAGAAAAATATTAAACAATTTGTTTCCGGAAATTTAGATTTTCATTTATCCTAAATTAGTCCGGTAGAATTTGAAATTTCAGCTATCCAATGATGGGTCAGGGATATACAACTACGGGATGAGAAACGCACTGTCTTTCAGGCAGCACACTTGAAAAACGAATTACCACGTGGAGTTTTGTAAAAAAAACATTCGAATCTTTTTTAAAAAAAATCAACACAAAAGTATGATCAGAAAAAAAGTTAAAACTATATATATTAATGTTTTACATTCACAAATGAAAATAAGAAATGTTCTAAATATCATAGCTTGATGAATTATTTGTTAAATTTCAACAACAAACGACGAAAAAGCTTGGTTCTAAAAAGCCTGAAAACTCATGATAAAAACTCCGGTTAGGAGTTTCGATATATCCACTTAAAATGTCCTTTATATAGTTTTTTGAGACCTTTTCAATAGTACAGTATAGTTCATTTTATTTTAAAACTAATTTGAAATTTCGAATTTTTTTTTGTTACTTTTTTTAGGCCAAAAACACTGTATATAAAAATCATCCTGTCACGTTTCGTGACATAACTTTTTTTCCCCAAATGAAAAAAAAGGACAAAACCCATCATTGAATAGCTGAAAGAATGTGCTTTCCACGGAAAATAATATGTCTTTATATAAATTTTTTCTAGGTTGAAACTTTTTTCTACCCGACTAAAGCTGCACTTTAGGTAAACTGATTGGTATAAAAAGCAAATCAGAACAAAAAACATCAAAACAAAACAAAAGTTGATATATATTAGAGTCGCGTTTTATAAAAAAATAATTACCGTTCTTTTGAGCTGTTCGGTAATAAGTTTCATTTCTTCGGCATGAAGGTCACATTCTGGTATGGCAGTATTATATTTGTATGCCAACGTGATGTCACCATTTGAACAAGCTAAGTTAAGCCCTGGCATCATCACTCGTAAATATGTACGACTAAAGATACAATGGTTAGCTATCGTAAATATGTACGACTAAAGATATTTGTATTTCAAAATCGTTAATAAAAGAAAACAAGAAGTATTTAAGCATTTTTACAAAATGATTAATCCCTACTGAAACTACTGAAAGGTGACAATCTCTGTAACATTCTGTGAAAATTTGAGTCAACTTCTATGTTTAATTAGTTCTAGAGATATGTATATTTCAAAATCGGTAAACAATAGAAATCAAGGAGAAAGTGAGTATTTTTACAAAGTTTGGAAGCCTTGAAAGTTTGATCTGCTGAATCTAATGTCTACCGGTTGTGTCACACTGCTCTTACATTAATCTTAATATAGGTTAGACAAAATCATTCACCTGAGTGAGCCTAAAACTATAAAAAATGATGCTAATGTATATTTGTAAACTATATAAAAACGTTGATTTTAGCAAAAAAATGGTTGGATAAATTTACTTTATATTTGATTTACTTGCGGTGGCGGATAAAAAGAACGTCTGAATACTTTTATGTGATGTGGTTTGGAAACATTCCATAGCTAACTCCATAAGTGGGATTGAAACCTATAATAAAAAATACTTGCAAATCTATTGTTTCAACTTATAGAGATTAAAAACAACCCTACGTTTCTAGCAAAAAACTGTCTAAGATAAAAATTTACAAACGTAGTTTATAAAATACTGATAAATTAAAATTTGATAGATTCATTTCTTTGCTGCTACGTCATAAATTGATGTGCAAATTAAATCCTGTATTAGTCCCTGAAATATATGGTAAATGTTGCTATGTGCGTTATATTTTGTTGATCTATTTCATTGAAACACACTTTGTTTTCTACTTACATAGCCAAGAAGAACATGAGATTCGAAAGTATCTTCACATTTAGCCCATACACAAACATTCAAAAACTTGTGTTCTTTTTCAACATCAAATGCAAACATCTCATTCCATACAGGTTCCTATCAAATTGAAATATTTCATTAAATAGACGTAGTTTTTACGAGTGCTTGTTTTTAAATTAATCAATAGACAATAGAATAATTATGAGAGCTTCAATATAACATACATAATTTTTAAAACACTTGCAAGAATCAAATATTGAATATTTGGTTAGGCAAAGATAAAATGTTTTCTGTATAAACATCCTACTTGGTTAGCAGCAAGCAAAGCTGTCTTTTGTCCAATTGCTTCTTTTTCTTCGTCCACAGTCACCCCTTCTTCGACATCAAACTGTTGCTGTGATATATTATCCCATTCATTTTCGTAACTCACTTGACTGATATTATCAAGAACACCTAACGGTTCCCTTATCTCATCCTTTTGATGATTTCTACTTACATAATCTTTATCTTCCATCAGTTTTACTTTTTTCTTACTTTTCTGAAATATATCTGTTGACTTATTCAAAGATGACTTTGAAGCAGTTCTATTTGTTAATGAACTAGGTTCAGAGGCAGATGATTTTCTTGTTCTACGAAACCTATTTCTTATTCGTGCTGATAGGGTTCTATTATGTCTTACATTGTTTGGTTGCAGGTTATTAAGACTAGCAGTTTCTAATTCATCATTAAGAGTGTCGGTAAAACTTGATGAAGAGCGATTACTAAAAATTGAGTCTACTGATTGTTCATCTTCTTTCTTTTCTAAATTCGACTCTCTTCTTAATAATTGAACTTCATGCAAGATTTGTCGTGTAGCTTCATCATTATCGTCTTCTTTCAGTTCTTTCACTATTTCATGAACAACAATATTAACGAATTCTTCAGTTTCACTGTCATCTTGTTCCATTACAATACTGTTGTAATCGAAACTATCTTCAACGCCATTGTTAGATAGAGGCTCAGGTTTAGCTTCTTCTACACTGACATTATCACTAGCCATTATTTCTGTTTCATCAACAGGCATTTCTACTTTTTTATCTAGTTTATCATCATTCTTGTGTTGAGGTGGAGGTCGTTGAATTTTAATTGTAAACCTAAGGAGTAAACACTTTCATACTTTAACTTATAACTTCTTATACTTATAAGTCAATTCATAAAAAATGTTTTTTGAATTTAAACTTAAAGCCTCAACTTGTAGTTCATGCAAAAAACTACATAAATCTAATGAGTAAATCTTGAGATATAGGAAAATTTGTTTGTCTGAAACAAAAATTTAGCAAGCATGCAAATATTGTCATTTAAACATGAACTAGATGATCAGATCTTAGCATAAAGGGGAAAATGTCTATTTTTGGCCCTGTGTTAGGGCTGACATGAGTTTTTGAGAAAGATATCCGACTCACTCACATTTCAGCTTCATTCTGTGGTAGCCTCTAATGAGATAAGTTGGTAGCTAACAGACAGACAAACGAATGAACAGGAATTATAGGGACCATGTCAGCAAAGCTAGCAGTCCAATTAAGATAATTACTAAACTTTGTAACTATTCTAGTTCAGTAAGAAAGAAGTTACGCCATTATTACTTCAGAAGTTACATCAAATGTGTACTTTGTTGCTCTTTTTAATAATAGTATCTACAATTAGAGATGAAAACAACGACATTATCCGCGTAAATTAGTGTCAAACTTCAAAACTTTTGTTGGTAATCTAAATAAGAAATTGACTTATTGACTTATGCTAAAGATTTTCATCCCAGTATAATAACCATTTTGCTTAAAAACAGATACTGTACTCTTACGGTATCAAAGAGACAACAAGGAAAAAAAGTGTTTTAAGAAAATCAAAATAATTTCTTACTTCTTGCCAGCAATTTTTAACAAGCGCAGAGCTTGCTTAATTGTAACAATATCCACGTTATTGACACTGACTAAAATATCTCCACGTTGAATATCAACTTGACTGGCAGGTGAATTTGGCTTCACTGATTCAATGCGCACTAATTCGTGTTTCTCTTCATCAATCATTTCAAAATCTTGACAAACGCTTAACCCAATAATACCAGAAGTAGCACGACGAATCAACAACTAAAGCATAATATAAGCAAACGATAATGTAAACACAATTATATCGTTTTAATCAGCAAAATTCTTGAATTCTTTAAGCTAGATAAACCTGTGAGTAACTAATGAAACAAAGTGTAGGCAAGTTATGTAGTGCAGCCTAAGAAATTAATGCAGGCTAAAAACTTATATATATACTAACAAAAATGTACCTCAGAGTTTTAACTAAAAGAAATGAAATTTTACTTTCTTCTTAACAGTAAATAGCTATATAGTTTTTTTTATCTTATTACCTCGTGAACTGGCCAAAGAGATCTTCTCATTGGCATGTCTTCTTTCCATGGAAGAGAATCAAGTGATAACGTGCAATAGATATGTGAACCTTTAGGGAGTTGTGGTAGCCTTGTACACTCCACAATCTCCACATCCATCTTTCCAACTGTAATCAAACTGTTGTGAACAAAAACCTTGAAACAAAGATTAGTTTATCATTATCATCAGGCCTTGTTACAAAAACTCTTAAAAATACTGCAATCTATGGGATGTGACCAACCACACTCATACACCATTTACGGGAGGTAACTAGGGGTGCAAGTATAGCACTAGCACAATTAGCACTCTAGTTCATGACCAAACCTGAATATAATATTCAATAACTTGCAGGATTGTTTTTGAAAGAAAAACGATTTAGAAAAGCAGTTAAAAAACTCCCTTCCGGACAAAAATGATACAAAATGCAAAAACTTTATTATTAGCTTGGAATCTAAGAAAAATATAATATTAAAAACAACATGAATCAAGAGATTTTCTTACTTCATTTTTGCCATCTTGAGGTTTGTCTTGTACAAAGAAAGGTTTGTATCGCACTTTGTACCTTGGTAATGTATGCTTATTTCTGATAGATCGTCTGATTTGGTTACTTATAAATGAAGTTAACTTAGGTAGATTCTTTCCTTGAAAGTTGGATTCCACTTTGATATCCATAATAGGATCCTAGTGAAGGAAAAAAAAACCATGATCAAAACAAGTAATATTTTCAAAAAATTTTGGTAAGTTTAATTGCTAAAATGCAAATTGAGATATTTTTTTATTTCCTAAAAAAACAAATTCATTAGTTAGACCATTTTTATAAGTTTTTGAAATTCCTCACTAAATTCCAGCTGTCTTTGAAAAGCACATACTTTGTATTTCAATTTTAGTATAACATGGTATACAATGATTGCAAAAACTTGAAGATAGAAATTTCACAAACACATGCAGATGAAAATATCCACACAAATTGAAAGTTTTGGAAAAAACATTAATGAAGTTTTTACATCGTAAAACGAAAAAGACCAATGGGTGCATGGATTTCTTGTAAACTGCAGTCGAATCCTTCCAACAATGGAACTGATTTTCACAGTCAAGCTTGCTGATTTTCCAAATATCAAATCCACATCTAATGCGATGATGAATCCACCAGAATATTCAAGATCTAGTGCAACATCAATCTCTCGTGGGACTTGTGATGGGTTTCTTGAATCAATTTTCATCACAGTAACATCTACAATATGAAACAAGAAAGACTTGCCACTCTCCCGGTAGTAATTTTTAAGATAACTAGAAGATCTACTGAACAGATCAAAATTGGTCAAAATTTATCTCGCTCGCCCAAACCAAGAAATTTCTGAAGTATTTCTGAATATTTGACATTTTGACCATAGTTATGCGCAAACAAGGATTTTCTGAAATATGAAAACTATGTCATCAGTGAGGTAGTAAGTATTTAAAAAGTGATGTCACCAGAATAAAGGTGAACACCCTTTCATTTTAAAACTTTGACTTTCAGGAAACAGAATAAAAAAGAAGCTAGGCACTATCAATAAAAGCCAATAATGAACATCTTTTGCCAAATAAGGTTAGTGGTGTTATTTGAGCAATTTCCGCTATTTTTGAGCGGCCTTAAATTCTTGGCGATCTCAATAAAAAGGTCAATTTTAATCATTGATAGTTCATAGCAGTCTCCAAATAACAAATAACAAACAGACAACTTGGCGGCTTCTACAGTAAGCAAATCCCTCATTTTTTTCATTTACTCAGATTGTTAACTTTTAAAGAAAATCTTCAAGTCCAAACATTTAGTTAAATTTCTAACATCAACATTTAATACTTTGATCGGCTAGGGGATCAAACTTATTATGAAGTGAATTCCTGAAAGCCAAAATTTTAAAATGAAGGGATGTTCACTAGCCTCAGTTTATACCTTGCTAATCTTTAACTTTGTGAAAAACTTCGAAAAGAAGTAATTCAAAAAATACAGAAGGTATGAACATGGAATTTGGAATATAGTAGGACATTAATGCAATGGTTAAAAACATTCTGAAAACAATCTTTCTGTACATTAGAAAACAGCATAATTACAGCATGTGCTGTTTTTTTCTGTCCTCGTAAAGTAGAAAAGTTGGACATTTTTTAAGGGGCCCTTATAAACAGATGACATAAAAATCTCTCTGGATTCTCCTGTGTAGACCATTTTGTTAAGTTTTATAATTTCTGTGTGAGTTTGTAAAGTGTTGAAAAAGAGTATTTTGTATTATTATCAAAGTGCTGTAGTCACTCGTTCACTAGGTATAAAAGTCCATAACATTAAATAGAATAAAATTAAAAAACATACTTTTAAAAACAGGTAAAGAATCTCCCAAGAAATAATCTTTGACAGTTATTTGCTCCATTAGCCGCCCAGCAGCTTTATTAAGAAGCATTTCTTTAAATTCCATATTCATTTTTTTGATAAAAAAATTCCTAGTCTTTGGAGAATCTCTCCATTCTTTCCATAGAAACTGAAATATTAGATTTAAAAACATGCAAGTTTCACTTTCGGTGGCTCCATCAACTCTACAAAAATCAGCAATCTCCTAAAAATACATAATTGATAAAATAAGATTAAGTATATTCTAATGAACTTACTGTAGTTCGAATTCATATTCATTTTTGCTTAACCTCATGTATTTGTATATACTGTATACCTAAATTTGTATTGTGTTTTAGGTTAGGCAACAATTAATCGCAACAAATGATGAATTTATGAAGTCAATTCAGGGTATAAACTAGGCCTCACAGATGACGTATAACGTCATTATCCCAATCATTTTCAATTTCCCAATTACTTAAAGATAAGCATTTTTGTTAAAAATAGCCCTACTTTAAAGAGCCAATATCCGAGGTAATGCATTGCGCGGTTTGTGTTCAAACCTTTGGTAAGCTAGAATTTCAATTTTACTTTTACGCTCAGTAGAAGTAAACAAAATACAGCAATATCAGACGCAATGCATTACATCGGATATTGGCTCTTTAAGTGGAAAATGTGTAAAAACTTGTTAAACTTAGACCAGATAGTTTAAATCTTTCTCCTAAACAACTTATATTTAGAACTATGAATTTTTTGTGCGCAATTTCCCAATTCAAGAAGTCATCTTCCCAAAAATCCTGCCTAACGCGAATTCATTGAAGTTACCTTAGGATTGGTAACTGGTTGATGTTGCGGTATCAATTGTGGTTCTTCTCTTGGAAGTCTTTGAAACCATCGATAAACAAATACAACTTCAATAACAATAACTAAAGCCACCCCAGCAAGAAACGCTGACACTATAATTAACATTGTTGCTTCACTGATTGCTATATGCTCAACATTTATTATTATTCAATTATTTCATTATTACTATAAGAACAGGAAAATTGATAAACAAAATAAAAACAAAAAAATTAATCAAAACCTGGTAAAGGACTCAGACAAAGCTGAATTTATAGGATCCCTTCGGCAGGAAATGTGCAGAGTTAAGAAGAAAATGCAGAATCAAATATCATATTTCAATAAGATCTATCATTGTAAATATTTTCAAATGAATTGCTACTTTGTAACATGAGATAAAGTAGAAAATATCAATATCACAGAAAAATTTGACTTTCTGACCTCAGTCATGCAGCAAATGAGCAGGCTTATGAAAAAAATGCAGAATCAAATATTAGATTTCAATAAGATTTATCATTGTACAGACTTTCAAATGAATTGCTACTTTGTAGCATGAGATATAGTGGAAAATTTCAATTTCGCAGAAAAATTTGACTTTTTGACATTAATTACCTGCAAACAAGAATTTTCGGAATAATGTCACTTAGTTTGAAGCCTTCATTTAGTTCTACCTTTGTGCAAAAAATAAAAAAAAAATAATGAGGGGATCTTGAGATATTTTGAAAAATGTTGATCTTTGGGCCAAATTTTACCCTTTGACCCAAATTTTAGGACAATAAGAATTTTTGTCAAAAATCGGGCTCTGTCACTTTTCATCATTTATGATCCTTTAACTTGAGATCTGAGTGTTACGGACAGACGCACGTACGGACAGACGTACAGACAAAGCTGAATTTATAGGATCCCTTCCGGCAAAGTATTCAAGTATTTTATTTATTTATTTTTTTTTTTAGATTTTTAATGATTTTATACTGTAATATATATACAGTATAGGGTCAGGTTGAAAAGGTCTGTTTTTGTCACAGAAGGAATTCAGACCGAATTATTGGAAGTAATTCATGTTAATAATTTCAAAATGAAGGATTTTTTATTTCTTTTAGGCAGCATTTACTATTTTCTTTCAAATCAAGAGAAATGATGTTTTTAAATAACGGAAAACTGAGTGCAGTTTTGTCTGATTTGAGGATGGTAGGTGCAAAACTGATTATAATTATATAAATGACAATCTATTGGCTGTGTAACTGAACAAACATAATACTTAGAACACTAGAACAATTAATTTGCTGATACTTTCTTATTAGGGATCTACTTGTCACGAAAGGAAATGTCACAGAAGGAAGAAAAATAAGTTGTGTTTTTGTTCATAATTAAACTTATTGGAAATGCTATGCTATAAATAATGACTTGAAAATAATTCTATAAATTCTATAAGCTAATATATTACTCTACAGGAAGACATTTTTGCAGAAAAAAAATTAAATGTTGTTTTTTCTATCTATCTATCTTTCTATCTATACAGAAGTAATGTTACTTCTTTATAGATAGAAAGAATATTCAGTAAAAGTAACTACTTTTAAAATGGGAGCAAGAATCATGCTCTACTGTAGAGTACTTAATAAAACTAAACTTAAGAAATAAGAATTTTTTTATGACAACAGCGTACATGTTTTTTATAGAATATAAATTTCAGGAAAACTTTTTAATTGCTACTTTTAAAGCTACAAATTCTGACTACACAGTATTACAATATTTACCAATTAAATCCATTCGAATATCCCACATATTTTATTAACCTATTTGAATGGGTTGAATAGGTTTGTTTCTACAGCAATTCACCCATGAGACCCATTCAAAACCCATTAATTTTTATAGTAACCCATTAAATGAGTTGAATAGGTTTGTTTCTATGGTAATTCACCCATTAAACCCATTCAAACCTATTCAGTTGTAGAAACTTTTATTAACCCATTCGATTGGGTTTAAATACATAGATCATCTTGGCTTGTTTTGAAAAATCAGGAAATTACAGCCATAATGCTAACTATACTGTCTTTAAAACTAGAAAGATGCTATGAAAGTCTTTTTTAATTCATTTGAAGCATAAATATATCCGGAAATCCGTGAATATCTGGAAATAGATGATCTATGGTAAATAGGTTAATTCACCCCATTCAACCTGGGTTACCTGCTCTCTGGATTTATTTAGTTTAACCCAGGTTTAATGGGTGAATTAACCCACTAAATAACCCAGGTTAAACCTGGGTTTGACTCATTCAACAACACCAGGGATTTAAAGCTACAAATTCTGACTACACAGTATTACAATATTTACCAATTAAATCCATTCGAATATCTCACCTATTTTATTAACCTATTTGAATGGGTTGAATAGGTTTGTTTCTACAGCAATTCACCCATGAAACCCATTCAAAACCCATTAATTTTTTATAGTAACCCATTCAAATGGGCTGAATAGGTTTGTTTCTATGGTAATTCACCCATTAAACCCATTCAAACCCATTCAGTTGAATAAACTTTTATTAACCCATTCGATTGGATTTAATAGGTTAATTCACCCCATTCAACCTGGGTTACCTGCTCTCTGGGTTTATTTAGTTTAATCCAGGTTTAAAGGGTGAATTAACCCATTAAATAACCTGGGTTTGAACCATTCAACAACCATTATAGATACCCTGAAAATGAAAATGAAAACAAAGTAGGAACACATTACTTTTGTCACGGAAGGAATTCATACAATGTCACGGAAGGAAAAATGTTTGACTATAATTTTTTACTATGTAGATTCTATTTAAATAACTACTATTTATGACTTAGTTAAGATCATAGTCTAAATTAGAACTTTTAATAACTTATATCAACTAAGAAGTACCAACATTATCCCTACCACAAAAAAGTGTTTAAAAAATTGTCACGGAAGGATGTCACGGAAGGAAAACATACTTCTCATTATTTTCCATACTATAATTGTTACTCTGACCTAAATTTTTGAAAATTAATCAAGAGTATACCCTACATATCAAATAAATATAAAAATTATATCTCCTTGAGTAAAAAAAAGTAAGTGAAACAGTCCTTGAAAGTAGTGTCATTCCTTCCGTGACGCATGTGATATTTTTAGTAGGCCCGTGATTTGGGCCATTTTATCAGAAATAACTGTTTGATAATTCTCCATTGATGATACAGTAGCTAAATAAGAAAAAACAAAAATTATTATGTTTTGACATGTTTTGATTTTCTCTAACAAGGTTGACCATTTTTCAACCTTACCCAGTATTTGATTTGATTTTTTACACAAAGTTAGAACTAAATAAAAGCTTTAAAACGCCATAAGTTATGTATTATGCAAATTATTACGCAAATCTTATTAATGTTACAGCAGGCTGCAGGTCAAAAAATCAGATTTTTTTTTGAAAATTTGCATGATAACTTGTATCATTAGATATTTTTTTTTCATTTTAGCTGCAAACTAGATTTAACAAACTTGGAGTTGTCCTTTCCTACAACACAAAGGGCTATCTATTGGATATGATCGGTGGACACTTTAGTGATAAAGCGGTAGAAGCAGTAAAACAAAAACAAGCATTACGTGGAACAGGTGACAACTGGGACATGAGAATTCTTGTTGGCAGTATGCGCAAAGATGTACAAAATACTGAT
>JAYJMI010265519.1:0-17719 GCA_036873855.1 Sarsia tubulosa
TGATCCTATAGTTTCTTCATAATTTTGCTCATTTGCTGCATGATGAGTTCAAAATGTTAATTTTTCGATACAAATGCAAATTTTTCGATACAAATACAAATTTTTTGCTTTTCACGGCAACGCCACGCTGTTTTACTGTTTGACCCTACCTTTTTCTGTGATGGAGAGTGATTCTCGCGCATGTTTTTTGCGAGACTGTATATATGTGTATTCTCATTTAAAAAAATAATCGGGGGTCCACTAGTAATTGATTCCTTGTTAATATTCATATTGCATTGTTCCCATAAACTCTTTCTGAATAAAGTGTTATTAAAAAAATTCCGAGGGTCCATTTGTAATCGATTCCTTGTTTTATTTATGGTATCACCCAAGGCAAATATGCTATCTTTTAAAAGTTGAATATATAATTTTGTAGTCACATTTCTCTTTTGATAATTTTAGATTAGTTTTATAAATAGTAAGCAATTATAAAAATGATAAATGTTTTTTTTCCTATTCTATTAATTTTTCCTAAAAACTATTTAAGTAATTAACATTCCTCCTCTTTAACTTTTTTGTCTTGTTTTTTAAAAAAGCTATAAATATTTTTTAAAAGAATGAAACCATTTTAATTTTCTATTTGACAATAAAAAAAATTATTTTTCTCCCTTGGGAGATATTTTAAAGTTTACATGTTACTGCTAATTTACGTCTTATAAATTTCTCAAGATTTCAAGTTTGCATATAAATTGCTACAACATTGTTGTTCTCTTTTTCAGTAAAATACAGATTTCTGTATAAGCTTTTGTTTATAATATCAAGAGTTTATGATTGATTATCAATAAGTCCTTCTATTGTAAATACTTTTTTGTATTTTCTGTTTCCTACAGAAGTTTTATAATTTCATGGAAAACATTTTTTTAAATTTTGATTTTAAATGAACAGATTCAAAAAATCGTGACATTCTAGGCTATGCCGAAGGATCCTACAAATTCAGCAACATTCGTCTGTCCGTTCTTAACACGTTTTTCTCAAAAAGTCTTCTTTATTTTTTCTGATTTTTTGCATGAAGTTAAAGAGTCATAAATGAACAAAAGTGACGAAGCCCAATTTTTTTTGAAAATTCTTGTTGTCCTGGAAACGGGGTCATATGGTCAGTTTTGGCCCAAAAAGTGACATTTTTCAAAATATCTGAAAATCTGATCATTACTTTTTTTGAAATTTTACACAAGGTTAGAGATAAGTATAATGTATAAACTGACATAGGTGGCATGTTCCAGAAAATTCTTGTTTGCGCGTTACTAGGGTCAAAACATCAAATTTTACCTGATCTGTGTATCTCTGGAACTGTTCATCAGCTTTGTCTCATTTTTGCATGAAGTTAAAGGGTCATAACCAAGGAAAAGTGAAGAAGCCTGATTTTTTTAAAAATAACTTTTTTCCATGGTCAAAAGGTCAAATTTGGTCCAAAATTGATCTATTTTTAATATATCTGAAGAAGTGTTCTTCAGATTTTTTGTATAAAGTTAAAGGGTCATGAATGAAGAAAAGTGCTGGAGTCCAATTTTTAAAAAAACTCTTTTTTCCATGGAAACACGGTCAAAAGCCGGGTGTAGTGGCTGCTTGCATCTGTAATCTAGCTAATTAGAGGCTGAAGTGCGGAACTGTGTGAGTTCGGGCCCCGCTCTGGCGTCCACAGAACCGCAGTCAGTGTGTAGTTGTGTCATAGGATTCTTTTAAAGATTAAAGTCTTCTGATTGTGTAAAAGATAGATAACCCTCACATGTTTCAGGAATCAATAAGTAAAACTTTCCTGTATCAGAAAATGCGGTATTTATTTTGGTTTACCACTTAAGTGTAATTTATCAGGGTCTCAGTACTGTTTCTCAGTAAAAAAAACAAGATATTGAAAAGTTTATTTGTGTATCATGTCTTTCTAATGAATATAAATTGTCCGTATCAATTTTAAAAGATAAAAATCTGGATTTTGGAAATATTTTTTTGTTTGAATAGTCATAATATTTATAATTCACCATAATTTTTGTAAGTAACAATTATACAATTAACAATCTTTGTTCAAATAAAATTTTATAATTTCTAGATATTTAAAAAAGTTAAAAAAATGAATCCAGCAGGGGGTTATGATTACGTATTTGTAGAAGCACTTTCTGAAGATTTCACATGTGTGTTTTGTCATCTGGCGTTAAAGAATCCATTACAAGTAGAAGATTGTGGTCATATCTTTTGTAAAGGTTGTTTTGATCAAATGAAGCACAATACTGAAACAAAGTAAGTGGTTTTCATATTTTAAACATTTTCGATGTAGTATCAGTGCATGTTGGTGGTACTTCTAGTCAAGCCCCTTTGCCAGAAATAATGCTTGACCCACTTACAATAGGTATTCTCGGGGATTTTCGAGTAAGTGGCCGAAATACAAGTGAGAGCCTTCGAACTAAATATAAATCACTGGTATTATTATATTTGTATTGTTATAGGTATAAATGACACCATCAATATTTTATATCTACTCTTAATGACACACCATTGCTATATTTCTATAAGTTCTTGAGTGTTGAGGATCCTCCCAGCACCAAGAGTATGAAATTACTGGTACCTTTTTCTTCTTCTTTCATGTGAAGTTACATTCGAACTGTCGAGTCGCTCTGTGCAAGGTTGTAATAACATAAGTCATTCAAGTCAGTATAGGCCATGTAGAACAGTCGGTTATAGCGACGTTGATCTGTAACAGAGGTTGTTAAGTCGAACCCCGATTTGGCTAGATTTGTGAGTAACTCTTCATATAGAATATAATGATATATATTAAGTTAAAGAATGACGAGCAATATTTACATTCAATTGCATTTCTGCTCATTTGCTCTATTATAATCTCAAAAGTTAGTTTCAAACTATCAAACTGCCTGGTGTTCCACTAATGAAATTCCCTGGTTTGCAAAAAAAAATTATAGTATAAAGCAGTTCTAAATCTGGTATTACCAAAGGTTCTGGATGTTCTTCGAAGGTAATCAGTAATCAATAGTTCTCTTTTCCTGTTTCTTTCCATTTGAATTTTATTGCTTTTCTTAACAGTTATAGTGTAAATCCTGCCTTGATAGAAGTTTTGTTATTTTAGGCTTATCCAGCCTTAAAGCAAGATTTATTTAAAGTGGAATAATGTATGCATCACATCAAATCCAATTTTTATCCATAACTTATGTATTGAACTTAGTATAGCATAAAATATAACTTATGTATTGAACTTAGTATAGCATAAAAGTTTTTATACATATTTTTATTCAGTTCAGAAGATCTTTGTTGCCCGCTTGATCGTGAAAAGATAGATCCAACTCATGTATGTATTTGTTACATGATTCTCCTTATTGGACTCCCGGCTTTGCCGACAGGAGTCCTATAAATTCAGACTTGTCCGTCCTTCTGTCTGTTCATACGTACGCAACATATTTATCTCAGGAACCGTTAATCAGTTTTCTCTGATTTTTTGCATGAATTTAAAGGGCTATAAATGTAGAAAAGTGATGAAGCCAGATTTTTTAGAAAAATTCTCGTTTCTATGGAAACGGGGACAAAAGGTCAAATTTGGGCCAAAAGTGTTTTTTGGATCATCCCTGGCCATTAGTTTTTTCTGATTTTTTGCATGAAGTTATAGGGTCATAAATGAACAAAAGTGACGATGCCCGATTTTTTTTGAAAATTCTTGTTGTCCTGGAAACATGGTCAAAAGGTCAATTTTGGCCCAAAAAAAGACTTTTTCCAAAATATCTCAAGATCCGATCATTACTTTTTTTTGATATTTAGCACAAAGTTACAGGCAAATGAAGGCTTCAATCTGACATAATTGTCATTATTTCGAAAATTCCTGTTTGCGGGTAACTGAGGTCAAAAGGTCAAATTTTTGTGCAAAATTGATATTTTACATGATATCTCATGCTACAAAGTAACAATTCATTTGAAATTTGTACAGTTATACATATTATTAAAGTGTAGTATTTGATCCTGCATTTTGTTCATAATTCTGCTCATTTGCTGCATGATGAGGTCAAAAAGTCAAATTTGTGATATTAGTTTATTATAAAGATTTTATTTTGTTAATGGTCAGTGTTATTTTATTTTTTTCATTATCGAAATACTGTTCTTGACTTTTATGGCAATCATGCTCATTTGCTGCGTGATGAGATTGTTATTGTCGGGGGTCCACTGGTAATTTATCCCTTGTTTAACATATCTCAAGATCCGTTGATCAGATTTTGAAATTTTTTGTACAAAGTTAGAGACAAGTATAAGTTATTATCTGACATAAGTGTCAAGATTCCGAAAATTCTTATTTGCACGTAACTGGGGTCAAAAGGTCAAAATTTACTAAGTAACCCAGCTATCTCTGGAATCATTGAAATCGTTGGGTCAGAAATGTAGAAAAGTGAAGGAGCCAGAGTTTTTAGAAAAATTGCCGTTTCCATGGAAAGATAGTCAAAAGGTCAAATGTGGGCCAAAATTGGTTTTTGGATCGCAGGTTTTGCCGAAGGGATCCTATAAATTCAGCTCTGTCTGTCCGTACGTCCGTCCGTAACACGTTTCCTCAGAATCTCTTCATTATTTTTCAGTTTCATGTTTTAACTTCATGCAAAAAATCATAAAAAACTAATGAGCGGTTTCTGAGATCTGAGTGTTACCGACGGATGGACGGACGGACAAACGGACGGACGAACGGAGCTGCATTTATAGGACCCCTTCGGCAAAGCCGGGGGTCCAAAAAGAAAAACTAAAACCTTTACATCAACATTAATGTCACAAATTTGACTTTTTGACCTCATCATGCAGCAAATGAGCAGAATCGTGAAGAAAATGCAGGATGAAATACTACACTTTAATAATATCTATCATTGTACAAATTTTCAAATAAATTGGTACTTTGTAGCAAACAAGAATTTTAGGAATAATGACACTTACACCAGTATGAAGCCTTCATTTAGTTCTAACTTTGTACAAAAAATGAAAAAAATAATAATGAAGGAATCTTGAGATATTTCGAAAAATGTTGTTTTTTGGGCCAGTTTTGACCTTTTGCCCCCAATTTTAGGACCATTAGAATTTTCCAAAAAAATTGGGCATCGTCACTTTTTTTCATTCATGACCATAACTTCATGTTAAAACATCATAAATCTAGAAAAGTAACGAAGCCCGAATTTTTTAGAAAACTCTTGTTGTCATGGAAACAGGGTCAAAAGGTCAATTTTGGCCCATTAGAATTTTTTAATATTTTACATAAAGTTAAAGGGTTATATAATTACAAAACTGACGTAGGTGTCATGTTACCGAAAAGGTTCTTGAAGATATCTCATGAATCGTTCAACAATTTTTGTTCTTTTTTTGTACAGTTATATATTTGAGTAAGAGCTAGTAGTGAATCAAAAAATTGCTACCAAATTCTGCTCATTTGCTGCATTATGGCAGGTTAAAATGTCAATTTTGGCCCAAAAATTAACATTTTTCAAAATATCTAGAAATCCGTTTATTACTTTTTTTTGAAATTTTGCACAAAGTTAGAGGGTAATATACTGCCAAAACTAGCATAGTTACCGAAAATTCTGATTTTTTCGAAACAGAGTCTAGAGGTCAAGTTTTTACTTGAAAGACAGATTTTTTCATGACATCTCATGACTGGTTTATCTATTGATTCTCATTTTTTGTTCAATTATAGATTTTAGTTAGGGATAATATTAAATAAAGTATTTCTATCAAATTATGCTCATTTGCTGCAAAATAGATCAAAAAAATTACCTTCAGCATTGAAATCGTAATCAAACTTTATATTTGTTTTTCTAACTTTTAAACTTTGTTTTTTCGGGGGTCCATTAGTAATTGATTCCTCGTTATTTATAGGAAGATCTTTTAAAGTCTTTTTACATGTTTTTAAAGTCTTTTTACATGTTTTTACAATACTCAGTCATGTTCTGAATGATAAGGAGAGTGATAAGATTAAAAGTTCTGGTTCAACTTAACTAAAAATTAAACTTACCGGGGATCCACTGGCAATTTATCCATTGTTGTTTAGAAATTTTATATTTTCTTTTCAGGAGTTCAGTAGCAGTTTATCTGTTTTTCTTGAAATTAAGCAAATGGTCATAAAAATGCAGAAAATATTGAACAGTAAAGTAATAACATTTATTTTAAGGTGTTTAAAAACAAAGCTACAGAACGAAAGGTTTTGAGTTTGATCGTGAAATGTCCAAATTTTGGTGATGAATGTGAATGGTCAGGAGAACTAAGAGAAATTCAGGTAAATTATTAAAATTGCTGATATTTCTTATTGGATTTAAAATTGTAGATTCTTTCATTTTACTTAAGGTTTAAAGGTCACATACACATTTCATTGACAAATAGTTTACATTTTTCTTCTTGTCGATTATAGGTGTAAGTTAAACATTGATCTGCTTTTTGGACTCTGGGGACCTATATGGGTCCTATAAATTCAAAATTGTCTACCTTATTTTCCTATGATTTTTTGCATGAAGTTTAAAGGTTGTAATTGATGAAAGTGATGGAGCCGGATTTTTTAGAAAAACTCGATGGAAACAGGGTCCAAAAATTCCGATTTCGATATATATCAAAATTCGTTTATCAGATTTAAGATAAGTACAAGGCATAAATTGACATAGATGTCATAATTCTGAAAACTTCTTGTTTGTGCGTAACTAGGGTCAAAAAGTCAAAATTTATTATGTAACCCAGCTATCTCAGGTACCTTTCGTCAGATTTTTTTTTGGATTTCCGGCTTTGCTGCCATAGTCTTATAAATCCAGTTCGTTCGTTAGCTATTACGTTCTCAGAATTGGCTCATTACTCATTATTGGACTCCCACCTTTGCCGACAGAGTCCTATAAATTCAGGCTTGTCTTTAAATAAATTCGTTTGTCCGTCCTTTCGTCCATTGATTTCTCAGAATTGCTTCATTATTGGATCCCGGCTTATAAATTCAGGTCCGCCCGTCTGTCTGTCCGTAACACAGTTTCCTCAGAAACTGTTCATCAGTTTTTTCTAATTTTTTGCATAAACTTAGTGCGTCATAAGTTATTCAAAGTGACAGAGACGGATTTTTGAGAAAAATTCTTATTTACTTAAAATTAGGGTCAAAAGGTCAAAATTTGCCCAAAAATCACTATTTTTCAAGATATCTCCAGATTCCTTCATTAACGTTTTTTTATTTTTAGGCAAATAAAGGCTTTAAACTGGCACACGTGTCATCATTCCGAAAATTCTTGTTTGTCGGGAATTTGAGGTCAAAAAGTCAATTTTTGTGCGGAATAGATATTTTCCAAGATATCTCATGCTACAGAGTTCCATTTTACTTGAAATTTTGTACAATGATAGAGACTATTAAATCATAGTATTTAATTCTATAGTTTCTTCATAATTCTGTTCATTTGCTGCATGATGAGGTCAAAATGTTAGTTTTTCAACACAAATGCTGCTAGAAAGATGTAATTTTTGCGTTTTCGTCAATGAAAGAGCTGTTGATTCACTATAGGTATACATTTGTATTATTTACAATAATGCAGATTTGCTGCATGATAGTGCGATTTGATTAAAAAATATCAGTTTCATTTACCGGGGGTCCACTGGTAATCTATCCCTTTTTTAGAATATAGTTAATGGAAGAACTAAAGGTATTAAACGAAGAACATTAAAGGAAGAACATGGCAAATTTTGTTTAAAATGGATATTAGTTCTTGTATCTCAATATCCATTCCTGAGATTGATATCACATGGGAAATATAATCACCATCAGTTCATTTTTGTATAAAAATAGTTACCAGGAGTGCAGCAGTCTTTCTTATATGTTATTTCAAAGATAAAATTGAGTTACTGGATTTTTATATTTTATTTAGGAACATGAAGCCAATTGTCGAAAAACCAAACCAGAAATGGTAAGTAAATAATATTTTATTCGGTTATTTGAAAAAGACTCATAAAAATAAACTTTGTCCTTTTATTTGTCCCTTTTTTCGGACCCCCGGTTTCACCGAAGGAGCCCTATGAATTCAGCTCCGTTCGTCTGTCTGTCAGTCCGTTCGTCCGTTCGTCCGTCCGTCCTTCCGTCAGTAGCACTCAGATCTCAGGAACCGCTTGTTAGTTTTTTCTGATTTTTTACATCAAGTTAAAACATAAATGTAGATATACTATTCGTATATTTCCTAAAATCTTACTTTGTAAATTTTTGCCAATATTAGCCATATTGCCCTGTGTCTAGATTTTTCTAGTTTTATACATGATGTTATGGCAAAATAAAAGGTAAAAATTAAAAAGGTGCGAAATTATTCTTTCGTATGATATCTCATGCTACAGAGTTCCCATTTAATTGAAATTTTGTACATAATAAGAGATTAGTTAAACGTAATACTTGATCCTAATTTTTTTCATAACTCAGCTCATTTGCTGCATAATGAGGCAAAAAGGTCAATTTTTTAAAATAAATGCTGCTATCAAGATGTAATTTTTGAATTTTGGTCAATAAAAGAGCTGGCGATTACATTTGCATTGTTTTACAATAATGCTCACTTTTTGCATGTTAAGTTGAAAGCTTAATTTGAGTAAAATTTATTTTAGCTGCCGGTGTCTGTCTATCACTTGTTTTACGAAAAAAGGAGGGGTTGAATGAGTATGCCCAGTTTGTATAGGGTTAATGTATTTAACGGAAGGAAGCTAGCAGTAAATTTTCTTCTTCTGTAGGGAGTTATAGCGTCAGTAAAGGAGTTAAAGCAACTAGTAAATCGTATTAATGACCTTGAAAACAAAGCTAAATCCCATGACCAGAAACTTGAGGAAAAGGATCAACAGATTAAAAATCAAAATAATCATATAAGAAACCTAAATGAACAAATAAAAAAACAAAGCAAGGAAATAAAAAATCTAAATCAATTAGATGAAAATAAATCTAATCTTACAACTATAAATACAGCATTCCAATGGAAATTTAATGTCGATCAAGTTAAATCTGGTATGCAGCCATATAGTCCACTATTTTACAACACAGATGGAAACTGCTTTCAATTTGGAGCCAATTTTAAAAATAATGGCTTTGAAATTATTTGGTATCGGTGCAGAGGTAAGCATGATTTTGCAACAAGTGGGATAACGACTAAAAGGTTTAATTATGACATATATGTTATGGGAAAGAATGGAAAGAGTAAAGAAATTCATAATGATGGTTGTACTGATGAGTATAGAATCAATTCCTTTAATGATCGAAGTAATGGTTTTTTTCATTTAATCAAAAGTGATGAGATAGATGAATATGCGATTAATGGTTATATACATATAAATTGTACAATGAAATAAGTTCTGTACGATTTAGTATTTTTATCTTCAGTATATCCTTTCTAACATGTTAAAAATAGTTGTTGATGACCCCTGGAAATGCTGCAGAGATTGTAATTGATACAAAAAGGTGTTACCCTATAATTTGGTTCAAAACTGAACTATTTTCAAAATATTACAAGATCTGGATGTATTTTTTTCATATTTTGTACAAAGTTGCAGGAAAATAATTTTTTAGTTTTATGCTCAAAATATCAAATTTGCATGTAAAAACAATATTTTTGAATATAACTTGTGATTACTTCAACCATTTTGTTCCACTTTTAGGTAAAATTCAGTTTTCAGTAAGAGGTATCGTTTATAACATCAAGAATTTAAATTTTTAATTTATTATCAAATAAATTATAAGGAAAATATGATTTTAGAGGATTCTATACTATCTTGTTGGTCTGTTTGTTCATACGTTAGTTATTACATTTACTCCGAGTTGACTCATTATTTTTCCTGATTTGTTGCATGTTAGACATACATAAATGATAAAAAGTGACAAAGCCAGATTTTAAATGAAATTTATTGTTTGTTCCAAATTTGGCAAATTTGAGCCGAAAAAGACATTTTACCCTGTATATCAAGAACCATTAATTAGATAAGAATTTTCTAGTTTTTTGAATGATGTTAGAGCATAATTAGAGGCAAGCAAGGCAAAAATGAATATTTTGCTCTGTATATCAAGATCCGTTCATTCGATTTTTCTAGTTTTTTGTATAAAATTAGAACAAAGTAAGAGGTAAAAAATGGAACTAATCCTTTATTGGATCTCCGGCTTTGCCAAAGGGATCCTATAAATCCACCCTCTTCCGTCCGTCCGTACGCATCGCATTTTTCTCAGAAACCGTTCATCAGATTTTTCTGATTTTTTGCATGAAGTTAAAGGGTCATGAATGTAGAAAAGTGACGAAGCCCGAATTTTGACAAAAATTCTTATTTACCTGCAATTGGGTTCAAAAGGTGAAAATAGGCCAAAAAATCAACATTTTTCAAAATATCTCAAGTGAATTTTAAATGAATTGGTACTTTGTAGCATGAGGTATTGCAGAAAATACCAATTTCACGCGAAAATTTGACTTTTTGACCTCAGTTTACCCTTTAGTTTGAAGCCTTCATTTAGTTCTAACTTTGTGCAAAAAATGAAAAAAAGTTAATGAAGGCTTCAAACTGGCATAAGTGTCATTATTCCGAAAGTTCTTATTTGCGGGTAAACTGAGGTCAAAAAGTCAAATTTTCGCGCGAAATTGGTTTTTTTCTGCAATACCTCATGCTACAAAGTACCAATTCATTTGAAATTTTGTACAATGATAGATATTATTAAAGTATAGTATTTGATCCTGCATTTTCTTCATAATTTTGCTCATTTGTTGCATGATGAGGTCAAAAAGTCAAATATGTGACATTAATGTTGATGTATGTTGATGTAAGGTTTTAATATTTCTTTTTATTTAATGGAAGGTCATTTAATGTATTTTTACCTGTTTTTAAAATACTGCTCATGTTCTGCATGATATGGATAGTGATGAGGAAAAATTTGAAGGAAAGGTTTGGTTCAACTTAACTAAAAATTAAACTTATCGGGGATCCACTGGCAATTTATCCCTTGTTTCTATAAATTCTTCTTTTTGATTAAGCAATACACATTTGTGCTTAAAACATACATTTTGCCTCGTATCTTATACTGCTTCCATAGCCTTTTCAAGATAATTCCCAAAATATTACTGGGAGTCCAGAAGTCAGTCTTTCTTATTGAATTTATAACATCTTTTAAAAAGTTGAGTACTGTTTGAGAGTTTGAGAATTTGAATTAAGTTAAATGTACTGGTTGACTAGTGAACTAAATCACATTTTGAATTTTTGAGTTAAGCACTTTCTGTCATTCTGAATAACCATCTATTCCTTGATAGTACTGCTAAGACAAATTAAAAAAATACTGCAAAACCTTTTGAATTTTTCACCTGTTCCACCTAAAAGGCTGTGGCAACTTTCACTCAAAGTCTTGTCTAGATCATAAGTTATTGGCATTTTGAATTTTTTTTACGTTTGAAGAACCACCATTACACATTTTTCATTGACATTAACTATTGATAACTACTAATCATCTACTATACTCAATCTGTTTGCGCAATTTTGTCGTATTGAGAACTCATCAGTACAGCCATAGAAGAATACTCAAAAAGGTGATAGAGAATCACATTGACGAGAGTGCTCAAACTGCTGCAAATACAGTGCATAGTTTTTAATGGTGACCATATTAGTAAGTAAGTAAGTTTTGATATTTTACTTGGTTGACCGACACAATCCTAAGACTTATTTCTAGAAGGGACCAAGGCCGGTGCTACCTACTTGGGTTCTGTAGTATTTAAGGCTCCAGTTTGTGCCACTGAGATCGAACTCACGCAGTTCCGCACTTCAGCCTCTAATTAGCTAGATTACAGATGCAAGCCACTACACCCGGCTTAACATATGTATTTTTAGGTTCTTTATTCCAAATTTTGTTGCATGAAGTCAAACTATTCATTCATGATTATTAAATCTGTAAAAATTGAGAATGATATTTACTATTTTTCTCATGATATTAAATTGCGTAATAAGATATGTAACAAAAAATATTTTTCTGTTTACACCTATTAACATCCATAGTAGAGGTTTTTCCTAAAAATGTAATAATTTTAATATAATTAAATGTAAGACAAATGTAATTTTCATAGATCAATACTAAATAATCATGTATATGAAAAATTCACTAATCCCTGACTCAAACAACGATATGATCAATAACCCATTTGCAGATGAAGATAGGCAAAATAACGTAATAATTGTAGTTGAGGATATAATCTTATATCTTAATGGTGATACTTTGAAAATGTTATCTCCAGTATTTTGCGCCATGCTTAGTGAACATTTTGTGGAAGGTCAACAAAGAAAGATTCAATTAAAAGGAAAAAAAGTCAATGATGTTATTACAATGTTTCGTTTCTTTTATCCTAGCGAAGATATAGATTTCACAGGTAAGTTATTTCATTCTTATATTCTTGATAACTTTCCAGATCTCAGAAACTGCTTATTAGTTTTTTCTGATTTTTTGCATGAAGTTAAATGGTCATAAATAAAGAAACGTGACAGAGCCGGATTTTTGAAAAAAAATCTTATTTACCCGAAATTGGGGTCAAAAGGTCAAAATTTGCCCAAAAATCACTATTTTTCAAGATATCTCTAGATCCCTTTATTAACTTTTTTTTATCTTTGCACAAAGCTAGAGGCAATTAAAGGCTTTAAACTGTGTCATCATTCAGATAATTCTTGTTTTACAAAAGTTTGAGGTCAAAAAGCCAATTTTTGTGCGGAGTTGATATTTCACTAGAAATATCATGCTAAAGTGTTTCAATTCACTTGGAATTTTGTACAATGATGAGATTAGTAAAGCATAATATTTGATCCTATAGCTTCTTTATAATTCTGCTCATTTTGCTGCATGATAAAGGTCAAAATGGTAATTTTTTGATAGAAATGCTGCTATAAAGATGCAATTTTTGCATTTTTGTCAATGAAAGAGCTGATGATTCGCTATAGTTATACATTTACATCGTTTTACAATACTGCTCATTTTCTGCATGATAGTGCCATTTGATAAAAAATATCAGTTACCGGGGATCCAATGTCTATCTATCACTTGTTGAATCCCCGGCTTTGCCAAAGGAATCCTATAAATTCAGCTCTGTCTGTCCCGTACGTACGTAACACGTTTCCTCAGAAACCGCTCATTAGTTTAAGTGTCATTATTCCGAAAATTCTTGTTTGCAGGTAACGGAGATCAAAAAGTCAAATTTTTGTGCGAAATTGATATTTTGAATGATATCTCATGCTACAAAGTACCAATTCTTTTGAAAATTTGTACAATTATAGATATTAATAACGTGTAGTATTTGATCCTGCATTTTCTTCATAATTTTGCTCATTTGCTGCGTGATGAGGTCAAAAAGTCAAATTTGTGACATAAATGTTGATGTAAATGTTTTAATATATTTCTTTTTATTTAATGGAAGGTCATTTAATGTATTTTTACATGTTTTTAAAATACTGCTCATGTTCTGCATGATATAGACAGTGGTAAGGGAAAATTTAAATAAAAATTCTGGTTCAACTTAACTAAAAATTAAACTTATAACGGGGATCCACTGGCAATTTATCCCTTGTTATTTTTAAGACTTTTGCTGTAAATTTAGTTTTCACAAGATTTTTTTCCACAATGTTCATTCGCCCAAAAGCAGAGAAATAGACTATTAAAGCATAGCATTTGATCCTATAATTTCTTCATAATTCTGCTCATTTGCTGCATGATGAGGTCAAAATGTTAGTTTTTCGAGACAAATCCTGCTATAAAGATGTAAATTTTGCGTTTTCGTCAATGAAAGAGCTGATGATTCGCTATAGGTATATATTTGTATTATTTACAATACTGCACAATTACTGCATGATGCCATTTGATTAAAAAATATCAGTTTCAGTCACCGGGGGTCCACTGGTAAGCTATCCCTTGTTTCTTTATTAATTTAGCTTTAGTGAAAATTTGGCGCGTTAAATCTGTTCTTTTTTTAAGATTTCAATGAAGTTGTTTTGATTTTGCACTTCCTAAGTAAAACATACAGAAGTAATAAAATACTGTTAACTTAGTTAAATACAGTGAAAGATTGTTTTATTATAGTTTGAAAAATGTTAAAACATTGCATAGCTTCTATTTTATGTTTCACGCTGTTTGGAGTATATACATTCCTTAATTCATGTTTTAGCAACAAGGATTTTAATATAATCTTTTTTAACTCCTAGAAGCTGTCTGTATACTAATAGTACCACGCAAGCCATTGTAGTATCATTAATCACTATAGTAAAAAGTAAATAGCGATATATCCGTGATTTTTCACAATACTATAGATAAAGGCCCTGTTTATTATATCGAAACTTCAATCCAAGTTGCTCATTCATATCCACAACAAAATGGACGGTTTTTCTTAAAATAAAGTTCTTGAGTGCACTTCAGCCATTCGACAATTTCCCAGCTATAAAAACATTTTTAATTTTTCTACCGCCTCGTTTTAAAATTTTATGAATCTAAGCTATCACATGACAATTTCAATAGAACAGCTGTAAATTAACAATAGATTTTATTTTCTCCCGAGTACTGAAAAGATCAAACTGAGATAGGTTTGAATATTATAAATAAAAATAAGGAACTTCTAAAATAAATTAAAAAAAAATATTACTTGTGTCTCTTTGTATTTAGGCAAATCTAAATTATTTTTTCTTTTGTCCATTTGTAATTGCTTCCTTGTTTTTTAGAAAAATTCGATTTTTATTCGTTATTAATCTTATGCGAAGAATATCAACTTAGTTGGCTTCAAAAGAAAACAATGCGTTACTTAATTACATCCTTTAACACAATATTGGGGTGTCGTGAAGGAGAGATGGTTATCTATTTATTGTATTTAGCTGAACGCTTTAACAATATGGAGTTGAAAAATAAGTGTTTGGAGCGTAAATTAATAAACATTGGTTCAATGAAAAACGTCTATGAAAATGTTACTTTTTTGACTAAAGATTCAAAGAGGGCTGTTTATAAGTCTTTTTTGAGTAAAAGGCTGGGCGAATGTGTTAAGAGCTGTAAAAAAGCTCGTTCAGATCGTGGTGGATGTATAAGAGATTCTGAATTTATTAATGCTACTGACACATTTTTTGAGTAGATAACAAAGAAAAGACTTTACTGAGTAACCAGATAATAAAGAAGAGATAATATATAGTTTGGTTTTAAAAGATTTTATTGTATTGAAAAGAAAAACAGCAATACTATGTTTGAGTTGCTTAATGCCACTTGCAAGTTTTTTTTGAGTTCGGTTATATGTAATGAAAAAGACTTAGATGGGAAACCTGATAATAAAGAAGAGATAATATATAGTTTTGTTTTAAAATAGTTTACAAGAGTGACAAGAAAATCAACGATATTATGTTGCAAACTTATATATCATATACAGATAAATTATATTAGCTACAGTAAAGAGAAAAGAAAAGTAAAATTAACATTGGCGTGTAATCGATAATACAAAAAAAACAAAATTGATGTATATTTTGAGTTTATGTTTGTTATGGTTTTGTTAAACTATATTCTTTGGATCATGTTTTTTTAAATACATTTTTTTTGTTTCCTATAATAGCTACTTAGAATCATTCGTAACCTTCTCCGTTCTATCAATTTATTTTAAAACGATTAATACAGTTTTCAGTTTAATATATAAAAAATCGCAATTACTTTACTGACTCTTTACTTACCCTTGTCCATTGATTTCACAAAATGGCCACAAAATTTCACAAAATTTTCTATTTTTTCTGACATCCATAAATGCTAAAAAGTAACAGAGCCACATTTCTATTGAAAATTCTTGTTTTATTATTTATTTCCGAAATTATTACCTGTTGTGCAGTAGTCATTCTTTTTTTTCATTCTTTTATCAGTTTATTTAATATATCAGGGGTGAAATTGGGAAATTGGCACCAATTTTTCTATATATTTTTCCTATGAATTTCTTCTATGTATTACCTACATATTAATAGCAAAAAATAGTGCCACTTTAAGGAACTTTAATTTTATTTTTCTAGTGATAAATAAGAAGTTAACTCGTAAGTGATAAGTGATGGACCAGCTCAAACTGCTTCAAGAACACGGGATAATTGCTAATGGTGACCATGTGATAATCTAATATATGTATTTTTGAATTTCTTTATTGGTCCCCAGTGAAACCGGAAGGACCTATAGTTTCACTCTTGTCTGTCCGTGTGTGTGTGTGTCCGGCAGTTTTCTCAATAACCATTCAGTATTTTCCTTTGAAATTTTACATTTATTTAAGTCATAATAATATCTCGAGAGGTATTCTTAGAATTTTTCTGAAAAATAATGTTTGTCCAGAAATGGGGTAAAAAGGGTCAAAATGGGCCCAAATTTGACTTTTTTGGCTTTTTCTAAAAATCTGTTTACCACCGGGGACCACTTGCATATGTCTAGATTGTTCCAATTTTTATTGTATTTCATCTTGTAATTAGTTATCTCTTGATATAAGCACAATGAAGTCAAACTGTTAAACTGTTCATTCTATTTCACATTCATAGTAGATTTTTTTTTCATATTATTAAGTTTGCCTTATGGTGGATTAAGATATTTAACAAAAACTATATTTCCATTGATTACTTGTCTTATCAACATGCACATTTACACCTATTCAACATCCATAGTAGAGATTTCTCATGAAAGGTAATCAAAATTTAATATCTGTGTAAAAATAAATATATGACAAACAATTTTAATAGAGCAATACTAGATAATCATGTATATGAAAAATCCACGAGCTCCTGACTCAAACAACGATATGATCAATAACCCATTTGCTGATGAAGATAGAGAAAATAGCATAATAATTGTAGTGGAGGATATAATCTTATATGTTAATGGTGATACTTTGAAAATGTTATCTCCAGTATTTCGCGCCATGCTTAGTGAACATTTTGTGGAAGGTCAACAAAGAAAGATTCAATTAGAAGGGAAAAAAGTCAATGATGTTATCACAATGTTAGCGAAGACATTGATTTTACGGGTAAGTTATTTTCCTCATTCTTATATTCTTGATAACCCTCTGTTGTTACATATGTGAGACATGTTTTAACTAAAAAGTTATTGGACCCTGTGCGTAGGGAACGCATTTATCTCAGGAACCGTTCATCAGTTTCTTCTGATTTCTTCTTTTTAGAAACATTCTTTCTTCAATATATCTCAAGATCTGTTCAACAGGTTTTTTTTAATTTTTAGACAAAATTTGGAGACAACTATAAGGTATAAACTGACATAAGTGTCAAGATTCCGAAAATTCTTGATTGAGCGTAACTTGGGTCAAAAGGTCAAAATTTCCACTTTTCCTATATTTCCGAATATTTTTGTTTTGGGCAAGCGAGACAAATTTGGGCCAAAAATGTTTTTTTTGCCCTGTTTCTCAAGATCTGTTTGTTAGATTTTCTAATTTTTAAATGATGATAAAAAGTTACACTATTCATATATTTCCTAAAATCTTATTTGGGCAGCAAGGTAATTTTTTGCCAATATTAGACATATTGGCCTCTTGTTTAGTTGGACCCCCGGCTTTGCCGAAGGGGTCCTATAAATTAAGCTCCGTTCGTTCTTCCGTTCGTCCGTCCGTCCGTAACACTCAGATCTCAGGAACCGCTCGTTAGTTTTTTCTGATTTTTTACATGAAGTTAAAATATCATAAATGCAGATAAGTGACGAAGCCCGATTTTTTTAGAAAACTCTCGTTGTCATGGAAAC